>WNWK01027538.1:0-26210 GCA_009830355.1 Cherax destructor | reverse complement strand
AATAAACAATTTGGGAAAAAATTTCCCCGGGTTCGAAGGGATGGGGGGAAACATTGGTTTGGTAATAGAGTTGTTCGAGAGTGGAAAAAAAACTCCTGAGTACAGTTATAGGGGAAAAAAACGTTGTGTAGTTTTAAAAATAGGCTAGAAAAAAAATTGGGCCCGGGGGGTTTTTTGAGTTGTACCCCGGGTTTGGGGGTTGGGGGTTGGGGCCCCCGGGGCCCCCTTCCTTAAGTGAATGAAACCTGACCCCCGGGGGGTCAGGGCGTGGCAAAGCCGGGGGGAACTTGGACCCCCCCCGGGGGGGCCCCAAAATGGGCCTTTTTAGTTTTCCCTTTTTTTCTTATGTTCTTATGTTCAAAAAACAGCTTAGCGGTTAGGTAATTGGATCTTTCCCCAGAAAACCAGTGGGTGAATATTAGTTTTTACCAGCGTGTAGTATCTTTTTTGTCCAACTCGATGTGATTTTGGGGGTATAAAAAACTTTCGTTTCTTGTAGATATATAATATAACCTATTCACTGTATTTCTTTCACTTGTCACATATTTATTTCATTTTTTAGGGGTAAAAAGGTAAAAACTTTCCCTGGAACGGGGGCCCCCACTGACCCCCCCCAAATATTTATTTCTAGTTCACTTAAAAAATTGGGGCCCACCATGGGGGGGGGGGAAAAAATAAAACCCCCGGGGTTTTTTCCCCACACCCTGCCCACTTAAAAACCCCCCTGCAGTCCCTTGGGGCCCCCAAAAACACTTATATTCCCCCCGGGGCCCCCTGGTTCGACTGACCATAGACGTCCCCCCCTTTGTGTGTGTGTGTGTGTGTACTCCCAAATTGTGGTTGCAGGTGTGTGTTTTTTACTCCCCTATTTGGGGTTCCCGGGGGAGTTTTAGCTCCTGGCCCTGCCTCTTCACTGTTCGTACAGGGTCCTCCCTGCACCATGAGCTTTATCATACTTTTTTTTAAAAAGTTTTTTGGGGAGACCTCCCTCCACTCTTTTTTTCCCCAAAAAATTTTTTCCCCTTCCCGACCACTCTGTGACTGAAGAAATTTTCCCCTAACATCTCTGTGATTCTTCTGAGTCTTCAACTTCCAACTGCCCCCCCTTGGGGGGCCCTTCTGGAACATTCTGTCTTTGCCCCCCTTTCCCCCAATTTCCCCCAGTATCTTATATGTCATTATCATTTTTCCCCTGTCTCTCCTGCCCCCCAGTGTCCTCCTCGTAGGACTTTCCCTTAGCTTTTGGGACTGGTCTTTTTAAAAAACCTTTGCACTTTCTCTACCCCTTTTTAGTGCTTGGCTGGGTGTGGGTTCCAAACTGGTGCTGCATCTCCAGTATGGGAAAAAGTCACTGTGTCGGGCCCCCTAACATTTTTTTTAAAAGATATCAAAATGCTGTTTTAGGTTTCCCTAAGCCCCATATGCTGCAGCGGTTATTTGGTTGAGGGGCCCTCAAAATGTGCCTGGTGTTATACTCACCCCAAGTTTTTTTTCCCTTGATTGGGGGTTTGTAGTCGGGGGCCCCCCCTTAGACTGTACTCCGTCTCGGTCTTTTTTCCCCCTTTCCCCTAATCTTCATGACTTTCACTTGGTGGGGTTAAACCCCCAGGAGCCAATTGCTGGACCAGGCTTAAAACCTGCCCCAATCTCTTTTAGTTCTCCTAAATCCTCGTCGATTAATTCCCCCCCCTTTTTTACATCATCTGCAAACAGGGCCTTCAGATTTTCCTTCTGTCATGTCGTTCACAAATCCCCAGAAACAGCACCCCCCCTAGGACTGCCCCCTGTGAAACCCCCGCCCCCGGCTCCCACTCTGACACCTCGACGTACCTGACTCGCTCGTCTCCTGCCCCAGGTATTCCCTGAACCATTGAAAATTTCCTTCCCTGTTACCTCTGACTGGTCCCCCCCTTTTGCACTAATTTCTTGTGGGGAAATGTGCCCAAACCCCTTTCTTACAGCCCAAAAAAATATGCAATCTACCCACCCCTCTCTCTCTTTTTCTTCTGCTGTCCCCTGTGAGAACTCCAAGGGTTTTTTGACCGGGGGGGTTTCCCCCCCGAAACCGTGTTGGGTCGTTGATAAGATCATTCCTTTCTAAGTGCTCCCCCCTTTCCGTTTCTTCCCCCATGACCTTGCATCTATAAATGTCGTGACATGGTCTGTAGTTTAGTGCTCCCCTTCCTGTCCCCTTTTTTAAAAAAAGGAACTACATTTGCTGTCTTCCATACCTCAGGTTTTGCCCTGTTTCGATAGATGTGTTGAAGATTGTTGTTATGGGTACCCCGGGTCCTCTGCTCCCTTTCTCAGGACCCATGGTGAGATGTTTCGGGCTATCCCCCTTTTTGGTATCTAGCTCGCAAGTAGCCTCTTCACTTCCTCCTCAGTTGTTTTTTTGTGCCCCGCACCTGATGGTGTACCCCCCCCTCCTCCTTTCTGGGGGCCCCCTTCCCCATCTCCTCTGTGAACACCTTTTTTGGGAAACTCATGTTGGGCTCCTCCCCCCTTTGCGGTCATTTCTTGTGACCTCACCCCCTTTCCCCCTTTCCCCAAAACCCGATCCCGGGCCCGACTTTTTTTTCTCCTGATGTATTGTAAAACAGTTTTTGGGTCATTTTCTTTCGCTGCTTGTCTTTTTTATACTGTCTTTGGGCCTACCTTCTTACCTGTCCTTCATTTCTGGCTCTACGATCCTTTTCCAAATTTTCCTGGGCCCTTTTCCTTCTGTACCTCTTCCATTCCCTGGCACCCGGTTTTGGCTTCCCCGCACCTTTGGGGGAACCATGGGCTCATCCTGGCTTTGCTTCTCCTGTTGCCCTTAAGTATAAACCTCTCCTCAACTTCCTTGCAAATTGTTGTCTATATTCCATCATCTCGTCTACGGCTTCCCTGTCAGCTCTCTGCCACACTGAACTCTGTGCAGGAAGTTCTTTAAAAACCCCTAGTCCCTTTTTGGTTTTTGGGGGTTTTTCATGTAGCCCTTCCCCGCTTCCTCCTCCTTTTAAATCTACTATGTATTCCAAGGGGGAGAACCAAATGATCACTGGCCCCGGGGCTTTCATGTGTGATGTCCCCAATATCTGCGCTACCATTTACACCCCGGGGGACCGCAGGGCAGTGTCCTTTTGGGGGCCCCCTTTTTCCCCCTTTTACATAAAAAAACCCTTTCCAAATATATCACAACCTTTAAAAAACCCAAAAATCTTTGCTTTATGACCAACTTTTTATCTCCCCCACAAATCTTGTCACCAAAAACCATTGTTAACAAAATTAATAAAAATATCAACATGGATGACAGCCAATAAACTTACACTTAACACTGATAAGACCTTCTATATTATGTTTGGCAACAGAGCAGGTGATCCACAATTAAACATTAAGATCAACACTACACCTATTGCTAAACATAACAAGGGCAAATTCCGGGGTTTTACATTGACAGCACCCCCGAAATTCAGCACCCATACCCCTAAAAAAAAAAGTGTCCCAAAACTGGGGGGTCCTCTAAGATGGTATTACCCCCAATCGGGCCCCTCACACTATACTATTCACCCCTTTTCCCCTTTTCCCCCCTATCCATTTGTGCATGGGGATGAACAAAAATTTAAAACCCAAAGCCAATAATAAACCCCAAAAAAAGCGGTAAAATTATCACGCAACCCCGGGCAGCCCTCTTCAAAGACCTAAACCTACTCACTTTTCCCCGAACATCCATACTTACTACTCTGCTATCTACATTTATAAAACCCCAAAAAATTTCCCAAATTTAAACCCCCGAGCTAAAACACTTTCTTGACAGTTGTGACAGGACCCATAGACATAATCCCCCGGGGGGAAAAAACTCTTTGACATTCCCGTGTCCCATAAATTTTAAAAAAATTCCCCAAAGTTGAAAAAGGGGCCCCCAAAATCTGGAACTCCTGCCTGGAAACTCGGGAAAATGAGACACAATCTCCCTTTTCCCAAAAAAACACCTTTAAAAAAAATCTTATCCCCTTTTCGCCCCCCTTGGGGTAACCACAAAAAAAATATTTTTTTTGCACATACCCCCAGAAAAAAACACTGATATCTGTGTTTCCCCCCTTTAAAACCCCTGACTGGCCAAAATTCAAATTTCAACTATTCTTTAATTCTTAAGCTAGTCATAAGTTTCCTAAAAAAAATCCAATATAAAAACATTTTGCCAATACATCACCTTTACCATTAATATATAAACTAATTGTTAAATTCTTTAAACTAATTGTTTAATTCTTAAATTTTTTAAAATTTTTAATACCTCAATATTGTAAGCCTAATTAATCCCCACAATTACCTAACCTTACTATCAGTATAATCATTGTGTCACTATTGAGTAAGCCCCTTTTTTTTAAAACTGCCTGAAAACCAAAATTTTTGGGGGGATTTTTTCCATTTTTAATATCTCTCAAAAAAAGAAAATTTTTCTTTAAAAATTCACCCCTTTTAAAATTTTCTGAAAAAATTTTTTAAATTTTAATACTAGGTCCAGTCTTGTTTTTGGGTTTGTCCCCTCCTCTCTCTCTCTCTGATAGTGTCCCTTACGTGTTGGTACATGAGATTTTCCAAATACCACCTCCAGCATCTTAAAACCTCCACCTTTTTTGGGCCCCCTGTGGCTCTAAGTTCTCCCAATCATTTTTCCCTTTTTGGGTTTAAATCCCCCCCTTGATCAGTAGCTTTCCCCCCCTTTTTTAAAAACCCTTTTGGACTTCGGCCAGGGGGCCAAAAAAATTTCTCTATTACTCTCATCATATTCTTGCCTTGGCCTCCCCGCTGTTCTTTTGGGGGGGTTTTACATCACTTCAATTACCACCTTGGGACCTCCAGACTGTAGCGTTCCCCCATGTAATCCCCATCTTCTCCCCCTGTCTCCTTTTCTCCAGGGGGGGCCAAAAACCCATTGGTTTTTTTTTTAACAGTTTCCCCCCCTCCACCCCCCCTGTTCCTCTGTCTTTCCTCGGGGTCTGGTATCCCATTGGAAAGATGGCACTGTTATCATACCTGTAGTTTTGTTTTTTGTGGGGGTATTATGTCCGTACCTTTTTGACTTTTCGTCCCCCTCCTCCCACTTATTTTTATTCCATCAGCATTGGTGTACCATCCCCTTTAGTTTCCCTCTCAACACTGGTTTTGGGGGTCTGTGGGGGGGGGACCTGGGGATACTGGGGGGTTTTAGCATGTTGGGGGGGGGGGGAGGGTGGTTGTAGGGGGGATGGGGGGCTTTTGTTGGGTGGGGGGGTTTTTGGGGTTTTCTTCCTTTTTTCTCCCCTGCCTTTTTGTCCTCTACTGATTTTGCCCCGCTCCTCCAGCCCCTTTTCCCCCTTTTGGGCCCCCCCCAGGGGTGCCGTTCTGTTTTTTCTGTCTGGTCTAGGCCCCTTTTGTCTTCCATTCCCCCAATCTTTGGGTTTTTTTTGGGGGATTCTGTCGCTGTTTCTTTTTCCCGAAATCAAAAGGGTCGTTTCCCCCCTTAGTCCCCCCCATTCTCTAAAAAATTTTAAACTCGGACATGTTTTTCCCCTAACTTTAGTATGTTCTCAATCTCCTTTCTTTCTGCCTGCCATCTTTCTGTGTGTGTTTTTTCTCTCCTTCAGCCCCGGGAAAAAACCCCCCTTTTTCCCTCCCCCTTCCCCCCATTGCCTTTCCTCTAGCTGGGGGGTTCCCCGTCTGACCCGGCCATTTTCTCCTTTTTTTCCTGTTTTGGTGACATGATTGTTCCTCTGCATTTGCCCTATTCCCTTCCCCCCCCCACCCCCCCCGGGGGAAAGCGGGTGGGGCCGGCCTAAGTTATACCCCCTTTTCCCTTTCCCCCGAGGGGCCCCCCCCGCTGTGTCTTTGCGGCCCCCCCTGCCCCCTTTCAGCCTGTTTACCTCATCTTAAAACCCCCTACCCTTTTGGCGTTTCCACTTGTGACCCCAATTTTTTTTCTCCCCTGAAACCCTTTTTTTCCCTTTTTCCCGAAAGCTCTCTCTTTTTTTTTCCAAAAAAGCTCTCTTTTTTTTTCTCCCCATCTTTTTCCCCCCCCTTTTTTCCCTGCTCTTCCATCCATTTTTTCTTACCGGGCCCATTCCCCCTTTCCCCCGGGTCCTCGGCCCCCCCCCAACCTTTTTTTTTTTTGGGGGGGGGAAAAAAAGAAAAGGGGGGGTTAAAAAGGGGGAGGGGGGACTAGGGGGAGGAAACAGCTAGAGAGGGGGGAGAGAGAGAGAAAAGGTTTTGGGGACTAGGGGGAGAAGGGGGAGGAAGGGTAGGGAAATTATTTTTATAATCAAATGAAGCCTAACCCACGGGGTTTATACAGCGCTGCAGGTTTTTGCAGGATGGGGGAGAAGGGGTTTAAAAAGGGGGAGATGGATGATTAGGGGGGGTTGGGTGGCGGGGATGGTGGATAGGAGGGATGGGGTAGAAAAAAAAAAAGGTAGAAGGGACGGGGGAGGTGCTAAAAATTTAAAATTTTTCCCCAGAGTTTTTTTGTAGTGTCAGTTTCTAAAAAAAAACCCCCGAAGTCATTTTTAAAAAGGAGGGTCCATCGAAAAAGGAAAAAGGAAAAAAAAAGGGCGCAAAAAAAAAGGGACCTTGGGGGAAAAACTGCGTGCTCGTTGATAAGTGGGGGGTTAAACAAAATGCCCCGAACAGACACTGGAACCTGACAATCCCCCAAAAGGGGGGGGGGCCTCTCCATGAGCCCCCCGTGAGAAGGGGGGTGTCGATCGGGGGAAGTGTATCCCCCAAACCCGACTTGGTGACAAAAAGGGGCCAGAAACCTATAACCGGTTTAATAGAATGTTTTTTTATTCAGGGGGCCCAAAGACCAGCGTTTTTAATGGTGCAAGGTGGTGGAAATGAAAAATAGTTGAAAGGAACCCCTCTATAGAAACGGGAAGGTCATTTTTTTTCCCCCGGGGCAGGCAGTGCCCCCCCTGTTCATTCCCCCTACCCACATGACCGGGGGCCCCAAAAAAAAAGACAATTTTTTTATGCTTAAAAAGAAAGGCGTAAAAAAAGGTGGATACGAAGAACTAGGGGGAGGAAAAAAATTTTTTATGGAGGGCCTGTAAAGCACAAAGGGGAGTCTGAAACGACCAAATGGTGCCCAAAGGCATAGATTTTTTCTGATAAGTCCCAAAAAGAATGGCATACAATTCACCGAAATATCTCCCGGGTAATAGATGCCCTAAACGCCTTTGCCCAAAAAACACTGGGGGAATCCCCCAATCAAATGACTTTAACCATCGGTTACCATGGCATGGGAATGAGAACGGAAATGGTCTGAAAAAAAGAGCGAGCCCCCGCCTGGGTAGGGGGCTTTCGCCAAGGTGGGGAATAGAACAGACACGGACGAGGTTTTTCCCCCAAAGGGGGGGGGGGGGGAAAAAGGGAGATGTCCATGAACATATGGGGGGGAGAAAAAGGGGGAAGGAAGGGGAGGGGGGGCAAAAAAAAGGGACAAAAAAAAGCGGGGCGACGAACAAATAAAAAAACCCCACTAACATCTGTAACAAATCCCCCAAAAAAACATGGAAGGTTTTGGGGGGGTCCCTGGGGAAAAAAAAAGAATGCAATGTGCATCATGATGATCGGATGGATGGAATGTTTCTTTAAAAAAGGCTCTAAAAGGGGAAAAAAAAATACCCATGCGAACCCCCGATGATGGGTGGGTTTAAAGGGGTGGAAAGAAATAGCGGGGGGGGCCCCCGATTATATCTGGTCACCATAATCGGTTTCGACAAAATTATGGCTGAATGTGGGGAAAGGGAAAATTTCCCCCCCAGCCCCCCCAAAAATTTTTGGGGGGTTTTAAAAAGGTTCCCGCCGGGTTGGAAAAATTGCCTTCAGAGAGGAATTTGGGGGTTTTGGAAAATTTACGGGCAACAGGAGGCCAGAAACCTGACTGTACACGTTCTGGGATACATGGGTAAGAAAAATGGATGATCAAAAAAACTGAACGTCTAGTAAATGTAATTTAGAGTTTTCCCCCTAGAAAAATTTAAAAACCCCTAGTGGGGGCCCCTCAAAACCCGGTTGATGGCATGCGGGGGAAACTGCAATGAGGTGACAATCACCCTGCAAAACTATAGCAAAGTCATCCACAAAAAATGACCAAATATTGGAGGGGGGAACAGATCCCGATTATTTATAGCAATCAAAAAAAGTGTTGTGCTCAGAACACATCCCTGGGGGACACCTTCAGCTTGGACAAATTCCCCGGGGGAGTTATTACAAACCCCGGCCCCGGGAAAATTTCAGAAGAAGGCCCCGAAAGAAAGGGGTTTCCGTGGAGGCCCCCGGGGTGGGCCTGGGTCAAGATATTATATCCCCAATTTTTGTATAACCCTAAAAGGGGCCCAAGGATCCAAAAGGTTATTCAAAAAGGGGATTACAAATCCGATAAACGCAGCAAGGGGTCAATGGCAGAACGGCCCTTAGGGGATATTGACTGGGGAAGACTTTGTGGTCTCTAAATCCAAACCCAAAAGTCTTTTCTGGCGGGTTATCACCTTCAAACTGCACTGGAAAAAGTGATGGGACGGTGGGGAGGGAAATTTTCCCCCCGTCCGGGTTTTTGAAAAAGGAGAACAATAGGGGTTCCCAGCGGGGGGAAAAACTCCCCTTTCGACCATAGAGATTAAAGGTCCCTTGGGGGCAGAAAAAGCAGACTGATGAAATGCAGCATACGAATTTTATGCCTTGGCCCCTTTGCCGATGATGGGAAAGCAGAATGTTTCCAGTTCTTGAAGGGTAAAGGTACATTTAGGATTTTTCCCAAAAAAAGGGGGAAAAAAAACAAGGGGGCCTTTAACTCGTGGGTTTGGGAAGGGAAAAAGGGGGGCAAGATGGACCCCCTGAGAAATGGGGAGAGGGGACCCCCAAAATTTCAGTGGCAAGGGAAAGGGAGGGTTGTGCTATATCGACACCACAACCAAAAACAGGGCCGGGTGGGGAAAATTTTTTCCTTTTTAATTTCCGCATTTTTTTCCCCAGACTCACTCACCCAGGAAGCCGAAGTGACAGTAGAAACGAATCTTGCCAGAAAAGGGGTTTTAGCATCACTATTGACAAGGCGAGCAATAGCTCTCTTCTGTTAAAAAAAAAAGGATTTTTCTGTGGTTATGTTATCCCGATACCTCCCCATGCAGGCGTTTCAAACCATCCCCGGCCAAGTAGGAGCCCCCCAAAAGGGCAGCACTTCGGGGTTTTTCTTGCCCGGGGTTTGGGGGGAATAGAATGTGGCCGCTGTGAAGATGGGGGAAAAAAAAGGTGAAAAACCTCATCAATGGAGGACGGGGGGGGAACCCCGGGAAAGGCAGTAAGTGGGGTAAAGGTCCCATTTCCCCGGTAAATCCGCTGGGCAAGGGGGGTGGAAAAAAAAAGGGGGTTTTTGGTTTTTTTGGGGAAATGATCGTTCATGGCCCGGGAGCACAGACCAGGTGGCCCGGGGACTGTTGAGGAAGAGAGAGGGAAAGGGGAGATCGGGGGAAAGAAGAGTTGGGGGAAAAAATGGGGGGAGCCCATTTTAAAAACATGGGGGAAAGAAAAAAGAAATCCCCCCAACTGAAGCCAGGGAAACACAGTGCCCCCCCCCAGAAAATGGGGGCTTAAAACCCCAAGTAATGGGGGGTGGCGGAAAGGGGAAAAAACCCAAAAAATAACTTTTTGGATAAAAAACCCCCCCGGGGAGGGGGAGAGTAAAAAGGGCAGGGTACCCTTTTCCAAGTGGATACGGGCTGCAGTGAAAATGTAAGGAAGAAGGAACATAGAGCTAAAGGTATGGAACACCAGTGCGAAAAAGAAGGCATTTTTTAAAAAGGTTCCATGGAAAAAGGATCCATGAATAAAAAAAAAACCAAAAGGGCCGGTAACGGGAAATTGTAATTTGGGTTCTTGCAAACAGACCCCAACGGGAAAAAAACTAAGGGGGAAAACCTGAACCCCCCCCGGTTACCCCTGGGCCTGGGATTTTCCCCTGCAAATAAGCCATGATTTATGGAAAAAAAGAAAAAAGGGGAAAAGGTGAGAGGAATCTTGGACTAGGGTTGAAAAGTCCACGTGGGGGCAGGGGAAAGGGACCTTTTTAGAAGGGGGAGGCGGGAAGGGGGGGGGTTAGAGAAGAAAGAGATAAACCCCCAAGGGGGAAGTAGTGTCCATCATGGGCCCCCGAAAATATTTTTGAAACTTCCAGTTTTTTGGAAGTCAAAGTAAAATTTTGGGGGCTACATTAAAAAAGGGAAGAAAGTGAGCAAAAATCGGGGAGTCTATAGACTGTACTAAAGTAGAGGGGCGAGGGGATAGAAGAAAACTTCAAAGGGGGGTTTGGGGGGGGGGCAGGGGATGAAGGTAGTGTATGAAAAGGGGGGTGAACCTCCCCCTGGTATAGAACTAAATCAGAGGGAAGAACAATTTTGGGAAGGGATTTTTCCGGGGTTATGAGAAGAAGGGGGGGGGAAAGGGTTTTGGTGAAGGACAAAAGGGTTTTGACTTGGGAAATGTGGGTGGTAGAGGGAGGATTTTGGGGAAAAAAAGGGATGCCGGTAGGGACCCGGGCCAAGAATATCAAAAAAAAGAAAGGGTGACTGAGGATGTTTAAAACCAAAAGAGGGGGAGGAATTTGGGACCCCCAAAAAAGGGGGGACGTTTAGCAAATTGAAATAGGAAATGTGGGGGAAAAATCCTGAAGGCGTAGATGAGAGATGGCCATAGCATATGAGAAGCCTTCCCCTCTTTGAGCAACGGTTTCCGCTCATTCAGGTAAACCTGACAGGGGGAGAATACGATGGATTTCCTCCCGACAGTTGGGAAGGGGAATGGACAAGAAGAACTGGCATGGTCTCAGCACCACAGACTGGGCATTCGGCCATGGACCTGTTTTCGCTGGATGACCAAACGCCAGCGGGTTTTTCACTGTTGTGGTGTGGGGTCACCTTTCGAACTTGTGGACCTGCAATGTAAACCGAAGGTGGTAGTTCAGGGGTCAAATGTTAAAGAGCTATATTCAAGGGGAAAAGTCTTGCTTTTGGCAGGGAGGACAAAAGTGGGCTTTGGGATAGGGGGTTCTTTTGGGGTCAACTGCTTTTAAAAAACATCACCACATGTCCCAAAATTCCCTTGGACAATGGTGGGGCAAAAAGACAAAAAAACAAGTTGAGGGGGAAAAATGCTTTCAAAGGGGTTTTTAAAGGGAGTATCTAATTGTAAAAAAAAAAGACGGAGCTTGGCCAGCATTCTGGGCCTGATGATGCGAGTGCCCCTCTTGAGCGTGAAATGAGATTTTTACCAACATGGCGTGGGAGGGCCACCCAAATATGGTCTGAAAGATAGGGATTTTTAAAAGTCGGTAGCAGAGTAAAAAAATTTTTCCATTGAGTAGTTTTTTAAACAGAGAGTTTAAGGGGTGTGGGGGCTTGTCGTTTCTGAGATGAACGAGAAGGAAGTGTCGAATCGTCATTTTGTGGGTCTTGGTCGTTTGGGTGTGGGAACCAGGGGTGGTCCGATGGGAGACGGGTGAGCGATTTGAAAATTGCCGCACTCGTCGAGGAGAAGCCGGAATCAAGGTCAGAGAAGAGCGAAGGTCAGACGTATCAAAAGGGCAGTCGGTCCCTGGTACCTGAAGCAGGTGACGAACCGGCACCAGCAAGAGGTACAGGGGTATTAGGTTGTCCGAAGAGTCGTCCATTAACGAGGTAGGGTCAGAACTAGGTGCGGTATCAAGGGGCTCGGGTAGGTTCACAGATTAGGGCATCCATGGTTATGTTACTTCTTTCTTTTTGTTTTTAAGAAAAAATAAAGAAAATAAAAAAAATAAAAAAAGAATAAAAATGGGGGAAACGTGGAGGAATAGCTCCTAGGAGGAATGAAAGGGCGTAAATCCCCTCTGGCACCCAAGAGGACCTCAACACTGCAAGTAGTGCAGATGCTGCATGGAACCGTGCCATACCCTACCCTTCATGCTAGTAAACCACCAATCTGGATAGCAACCTCACATCCACCAAGCCACCTTGGTGGACAAAGAGAGGGCGGCCGGATATCCTACAAAGCATACCGCCTTTTGACCACCACCCCTGGAATCCGAAAGGTGGCCTCCAGAGATACACCTATCACCCGAAAGATACCCAAGGCCCCTCCGGAGGGAGAGGATCGGGACATCCCCAGGCGATCCAGATTCCACGGCAAACTTCACCACTGCCGAGAACCTCAACGAATGGGATTGGACCACGGTACCTCCCCTACCTAGGAAGTAGACTGTGGAGAGAAGCTCCCAGGGTAAAAATGGGAAGGAAATAAGGGAGGGATGAGGAGGAGGAGGAGGAAAGGGAAAAGGGAGGATGGGGAAGATGGGAAAGGGAGGGGGATTGGGGGTAATTAGGTTCGGTCTGAGGAAGAAGACCAAGAAGTCCAATTCCTCACACATAGCCTCTTTCCCGGGACAAGGAGCCCACCTTAAAGAGGAACGGTAGGAAAGAGAATATGTACTCACCTAATTGTACTCAACTAATTGTGGTTGCAGGGTCGAGACTCAGCTCCTGGCCCCGCCTCTTCGCTGCTGCTACTGGGTCCCCTGCTCTCCCTGCTCCATGAGCTTTATCATACCTTGTCTTAAAACTGTGTATGGTTCCTGCCCCACTATATCTTTCTCTAGACTATTCCACTTCCTGACTACTCTGTGGCTGAAGAAATGCTTCCTAACATCCCTTTGACTCATCTGAGTCTTCAGCTTCCAGTTGTGTCCCCTTGTTTCTGTGTTCCCTGTCTGGAACATCCTGTCACTGTCTACCTTGTCGATTCCCAGTATTTTGTATGTCGTTATCATGTCTCCTCTGACCCTTCTTTCCTCCAGTGTTGTTAGTCCTATTCCTCAACCTTCTTCATAGGACAGACCCTGAGTTGTGGAACTAACCTTGTCGCAAACCTTTGCACTTTCTCTAGTTTCTTTACATGCTTGACCAGGTGTGGGTTCCAGACTGGTGCTGCATATTCTAGTATGGGCCTGACGTACACGGTGTACAGTGTCTTGAACGATTCCTTGTTAAGGTAACGGAAAGCTAATCTTAGGTTTCCAGTCGCCCATATGCTGCCGCAGTTATCTGGTTGATGTGTGCCTCCGAGACGTGCTTGGGTTATACTCACCCCAAGGTCTTTCTCCTTGCCGAGGTTTGTAGCCTTTGTCCGCCTAGCCTGTACTCTGTCAGCAATCTTCTTGCCCTTCTCCGATCTTCATGACTTTCATTTGGTGGGATTGAATTCGAGAAGCCAGTTGCTAGACCAGATGTCAAGCTTGTCCATGTCTGTTTGAAGTCCTGCTTGGTCCTCTTCCGATGTGATTTTCCTCATTAACTTTCACATCATCTGCGAACAGAGACACTTCTGAGTCTATCCCATCCGTCATGTCATTTACATATACCAAGAATAACACTGGTCCTAGGACTGACCCCTGCGGACGCCGCTGTCACAGGCGCCCACTGTGATACCTCATCACGCACTATGACCCGTTGTTGCCTCCCTGTGAGGTATTCCCTGATCCATTCCAGTGCCCTTCCTGTTATACTGCTTTTCTTCCAACTTGTTTACTAATCTCATGTGAGGAACTGTGTCAAGGCCTTCCTGCAGTCCAGGAAAATGCAATCAACCCACCCTTCTCTCTCCTGCCCTACCTCTGTTACTTTATCATAGAACTCTAGGAGGTTTGTTAACAGATTTCCTTCCCGAATCCTGCTGTCTGGTGTTTATTACCCTGTTCAGCTCGAGGTGCTCCACCATTCTTTCCTGATGATTTTTCCAGGACTTTGCACACTATACATGTAAGTGACACCGGTCTATAGTTTAGTGCCTCTTTTCTGTCTTTTTTAAAGATGGGGACTACGTTGGCCTTCTTCCATACCTCAGGTATCTGCCCATTTTCAAGGGATGTGTTGAATATTAGGTAAGTGGCACACTCAGTACCTCAGCTCCTTCCCGAAGAACCCACGGGGAGATATTGTCCGGACCCATCGCCTTTGAGGTATCAAGGTCACTGAGAACTGCTTCACCTCCTCCTCAGTTGTGTGTATGCCCTCTAGCACTTGATACATCCCTTGTTGGTGATGCACCCCATCCTGTCTACCCAGCTGCCTTCCTCCACTGTGAATGCTTCCTTAAACCTCAAGTTGAGCTCCTCTTAACTTGTGAGTTCCCCATCTTTCTCCTCAGCCTTATCACCTGGTCTTTAACTGTTGTCTTCCTTCTGATGTGACTGTCATCATTTTCAGGTCGGACTTAACTTTCGATGCTATGTCATTTTCGTACTGTTTCTGGGCCTCCCTCCGTACCTGTGCAGTACTCGTTTCTAGCTCTTCTACTAATCTCTTTGTTTACTTGGGTTCTTTGCCTCCCTGCACCTTTTTGGGTAAACCAGGGCTCTTTCTGGCCTTCCCGTTTAATCTTTTCCTCTGGGTATAAACCGTTCCTCTGCCTCCTTGCACTTTGACCCTACGTATTCCATCATTTCATTTATTGTCTGTCCATCCATTTCCTTTTCCCACTGAACCTCCTGCAGGAAATTCCTCATGCCTTGTAGTTTCCTCTTTTAAAATCTGGTTTGTCTCTTTCGGTACCGTTTTCCCTCCACCTGTAGCTCTACAATGTACTCAAAGCTCAGCACCATATGGTCACTGGCTCCCAGGGCTCTCGTGTGTTATGTCTTCAATATTTGAGCTGTTCAGGGTGAATACAAGGTCCAGTCTTGCTGGTTCATCTTCTCCTCTCACTCTGGTCGTGTCCCTGACATGTTGGTGCATCAGGTTTTCCAGTACCGCATCTATCATCTTGGCTCTCCAAGGTGTGTGTCCCAACAATTAATATTTGCACCAATAACTCATTAGAGTTGTGACCAGGTGTAGACTAATAAATTGCTCATTACTTTATAATTTGTTCATGATTGCAACCATGTATAAACATAAGTAATTATTCTTACTGGTTCATTACCTTGTAACTTGGAATTCATTACCTTTGTACCTTGTTCAGCTATCAAACTTTGGGCCCAGTCCCTGAACCCATTATTACCTCTGTAATTTTTTGACTACCTGGTTATACCGCCCACACGGGTATGGAAGTGACTACGCCCACGGATGGTATGGGGTGCATAATAAAATTAAATTAAATTAATATCTGCCTTTTTAACCCCCCCACACACACACAAAATAAAAAATATTTAGATAGTAAATACAAACACACTTTGCTTTACGTTCCCTGTGAAAATCATTTTAATTTAATCATTAATAATGGAGAGGGATCAAACAATAGGCCAAAATCTTACTTTGGAGATAATCGCGGAGACGGGCTCACGCCTCATTTACGTCTTTTTCTATGGATTATTAACATTTTAAAGTGATTTCTTATTGTTTCCCATGTTAAAACACCGTTTTCTTTGAGTATACCAGAGAGGCAATAGAGAAAACTGTACAGTTATAAGCAGAAACATCGCTAGACAAGATCTCCGATGACTGCCTCTCATAATATGTAATTATTATTATTTTGGCTATCTTTATTATGCTTTTATCTCATATGTTTTATGTCTGATATATTTATTGAATAAATGGTATAAGTGGATAAAGTGTATTAGTAATATTAACCTCAGTATAAAGATATTTGTTGGGAGTGCCAAACTCCTGATCAAGCAATTACTGTCCTTAGGTGCCACTTGGCTCCTCCCACCACTCTAATAAGCCCAGCCCACACTTTTAATGATGTTGAGTGGTAAATTTAGTGTATTAGAAAGAAAATTAGACAGGAAAAAAAACATAAAAATAAACAAAAAAATAATTCATCTCACGCGGTCACGATTTTTTTCATGTTGTGCTTCGTCGTAACATAATATGTTTCAAATAGCTATACATAATTTGCTTTAGAAATGTCGTATTACAGTGGGATTTTCACCAAAATGTTCCCTTAATCTATTTTTCTGTCAACAAAACCCATTTTTAATATTTTTCGATTTATTTTCGTACTCCGCGCGGAAACTAAGATAATATAAGAATCTTCGTATTTTTAACCCCGGAGGGTTAGCCACCCAAGAAATTCAGTGCGTCATTGAGGACTGTCTGTCTTATTTCCATTGGGGTCCTTAATCTTGTCCCCCAGGATGCGACCCACACCAGTCGACTAACAACCCAGGTACCTATTTGCTGCTAGGTGAACGTGACAACAGGTGTAAGGAAACACGTCGAAATGTTTCCACCCGCCGGGAATCGAACCCGGGCCCTTCGTGTGTGAAGCGAGAGCTCTAGCCACCAGACCACCCACTAGCATTAGCCCCTTGAATAGTAGATTTCTTGGTGTTTTCTTGCTGATCTTGGCATTGTTTCTTCTGAGGTTAGGCTTCATAGTAACACAGGAGTAGTAGAAGTTGATGAGTTAAGAAGGAGAAGCTGTATTTATACAAAGCTTAGAGTAAGCGTCGTTTGCAGGGGTGGTGCTTTGTGTTTGAGGGGCAGTCTTCCTTTGATCGTCAATGTATTCGATTTGTAGGTCTCACTGATGGTATTCTTGGGTCATTCTGGGTGCTACGTTGGTTAGTGCAGTTGTGCTTGCAACTAGGAGCATTGATGAGCTCTGGTTGTTGCAGTAAAGTACGGAGCTTGGGTGTCGCTGCCGGTGCCTATGAAGCTGGTGATGTTTTCTTGTATTATTATTGTGAAAATATATTACCTACATGAACCTCACCATTATCTTCATACAAGTAATTTGATTAGAAAGCAACAATAATACATTATTTACATTTGTTGCAGCTCTGAGGTAAGTGGGAAATTTTTATGATATGGGACGTTAGCGCTATTGGTCTGTAGTTCTTTGCCATTGCTTTACTGCCCCCTTTGTGCAGTGGGGTTATGACTGTTGTTTTTAGTAACTGTGGGACGACCCATGTCCATGTTCCCTCTCCATAGGATGTTAAAAGCACGTGATATGGGCTTCTTGCAGTTTTTGAAAAACAGAATTCCATGAGTCTGGGCCTGGAGCAGAGTGCATGGGCATGTCATCGCCTTTTCGAAATCATGTGGCATCAGGGTAATATAAGATAGGCTTGCGTCTACCAAGTTCTGTGGCACTCTCATAAAAAAATAATTTAGATCTTCGACTTTAAGTCTGGTTAGTGGCTCGCTAAAACTGAGTCATACTGGGACTTAATTAACTCACTCATTTCCTTGCTGTCATCTCTGTAGGACCCATCCCGGTGTAGTAGGGGCCCAATACTGGATGTTGTTCTCGACTTTGATTTGGCATAAGAAAAGAAATACTTAGGGTTTCTTTCAATTTCATTTATATCTTTTAGTTCTTTCAGAGTTTCTTGATTCCTGTATGATTCCTTTAGTTTTAATTCGATGTTTGCTATTTCTCTGACCAGTGCCTTCCTACGTATTTCAGATATATTGGCTTTTTGTATCTGCTCTGTTATTCTTTGCCTTCCCTGTATAGGAGCGCCTCTCTCTTTCTAGTTTACATCTTCTCCTTTTCCTTAAGGGAATTTGCCTTGAGCAAACCTCAAGTGCCACAAAGTTAATTTGTTCTAGACATAGGTTAGGATCCGTGATGCTTAGGCTATCTTCCAAGTTTATATCATTTAGGACTTGGTTTACTTGGTCCCACCTTATGTTTTTATTATTGAATTTGAATTTGGAGAAAGCTCCCTTGCGACTGATCACATTTTGTCAATCTAGGGCCCCCGCATACATGTCTGGACCTCTATTATGTTGTTATCTGAGTATATTGTTTTTGATATGATGACATTTCGTATCAGATCATCATTGTTAGTGAAGATGAGGTCCAGCTTATTCTCTAATCTTGTAGGCTCTATTATTTGCTGGTTTAAGGTGAATTTGGTGCAGAGATTTAAAAGCTCATGTGTGTGCGAGTTTTCATCTGAGCTGCCTCCTGGTGTTATCTCTGCTACCACATTGTTTGCAATATTCCACCATTTTACGTGTCTTAGTGTGAAATCCCCCAGGAGCAAGATGTAGGGGGAAGGAGCTGGAAGGTTTTCCAGACAGTGGTCAATTTTCAGAAGTTGTTCCTCGAATTGTTGGGACGTTGCATCCGGAGGCTTGTATACAACCACGATGAACAGGTTTTGATTCTCGATCTTTAGTGCTAAAACTTCAACTACATCATTTGAGGAATTTAGTAGTTCTGAGCATATAAGTGACTGATAAACAGGCCAACCCCCCTCCCCATCCTTTTGCCTGTTCATTCTGTCACATCTGTATAGGTTGTAGCCCAGTATCCATATTTCATTGTCCAAGTGATCCTTTATGTGGGTCTCTGTGAAAGCCACAAACATAGCATTTGACTCTGTAAGCAGTCCATGGATGTAAAATATTTTGTTGTTCATTGCTGGCTTTAGACCCTGTAAATTTGCAAAGATGAATGTCGTTGGATTGGTGGTATTGTTGGTTTGGGGGGGTCTTTTTTTCCTGGCACTAATATCTGTTGTTCTGGAGTGGAGGCCATTGACTGTGATTCCTCTCCAGAAATGATTGCAGTTGGTGTACGATTTCTGTCATTTCCTGCCAGTTTTTTCCCTTCCTGGTGCTAAAAAAAACTCTCTGGGGTGGCTCTGGCTACCCAGGTTTCCCCATGGTCTGGATGTTCTATGTCTTCTTGTACCCTTTAGGTGGTGTGTCTGGCAATATAGGTTATAGCACTGTCTTTCCTGAACTGATGAGTGGCACATTTCAGGGTGGGAAAGCTTACAGGAAGGGAGGTTGCATTTTCCTGTTGTCATGTGGGCACGGCATTCTCTGGGGTGGTCATAATTGCATGTCCCATCTGTTTTCCGAGATATTCCATGCCTGCAGATACCAAGTGCATAATATTTGCATAGGCCTGGTTTCCGTTTGCCCTGTTTTTTTATGACTGTGTTCCATATTGTATTCCCTACTAGTGCGTGTATTCCTGTCTCATTTCTATCTTCGGCACTAGTGCTAACAATGGAGCCTTCATCAGCTGTTTCTGTTAATTTATCTTCAGTATTTCCTGGGGCATCCCCTTGTTTACTATCTACCGTGGTATTGCTAGTTTATAACATTGGTTTTTGTATGTCCTTGTCTACATCTGTTTCCCCACTAGAGCTCCTGTCCCCTTATTTCTCCATTCTTACAGTTACTATCTACCAGGACAACATTTGTACCAGGGGCGATAGCACCATCTGGCCCAGATTTTTTCCTTTCCCCACTGTTATAGAATGCTGTCATATTTATTATGAAGGCCGGTTTAATGTTGTCATCTTTTAATATTAATGTGATTTTATTCCACAGTTCGGTTTCATTTGGGCATACCCAAAAACACTTCCCTGGTTTAATATCTCATGTAGTAGATTCTTTTCTGAGGCCAAATCAAAGTCGAGAACAACATCCATTATTTGGGCCCTACTAAAAGGAGATGGGTCCTTCACAGATGACAGCAAGGAAATGAGTGAGTTACTAAAGTCCCAGTATGACTCAGTTTTTAGCGAGCCGCTAACCAGACTGAAAGTTGAAGACCTAAATGAATTTGTTATGAGAATTTCACAGAATCTGGTAGATGCAAGCCTATCTGACATTACCCTGATGCTACATGACTTTGATAAGGCGATAAACGACATGCCCATGCACTCCGCTCCAGGCCCTGACTCATGGAACTCAGTGTTCATCAAGAACTACAAGAAGCCCCTATCACGTACTTTTAACATCCTATGGAGAGGGAGCATGGATACTGGGTTCGTCCCGCAGTTACTAAAAACAACTGACATAGCCCCACTCCACAAAGACGGCAGTAAAGCAATAGCAAAGAACTACAGACCAATAGCGTTAACATCCCATATCATAAAAATCTTTGAAAGGGTTCTAAGAAGCAAGATTGCCACTCATTTAGACAAGCATCAATTACACAACCCAGGGCAGCATGGGTTTAGAGCAGGTTGGTCCTGTCTGTCCCAACTACTGGACCACTACGACAAGGTCCTGGATGCTCTAGAAGACAAACAGAATGCATATGTTATATACACAGACTTTTGCAAAAGCCTTTGATAAGTGTGACCATGGTGTGATAACACACAAAATGCGTGATAAATGAATAACAGGAAACGTTGGTAGATGGATCTATAATTTCCTAACAAGTAGAAAACAAAGAGTAGTAGTCAACAGAGTAAAGTCTGAGGCGGCTATGGTGAAAAGCTCTGTTCCACAAGGCACAGTTCTCGCTCCCATCCTGTTCCTCATCCTCATATCGGATATAGACAGGGATATAAACCACAGTGCCATGTCTTCCTTTGCAGATAAACACCCAAATCTGCATGACAGTGTCCACTATTGAAGACACTGCAAGACTCCAAGCAGACATCAACGAAATCTTTATATTGGCTTCAGAAAAGAATACGAAGTTCAATGATGAGAAATTCAATTACTCAGATATGGAAAACGTGAGGAAATTAAAATCTCATCGGAGTATAAAACAAATTCCAACCACACAACAGAGCAAAAAACAAATGTCAAAGACCTGGGAGTGATCATGACAGAGGATCTCACCTTCAAGGACCATAACACTGTAGCAATCGCATCTGCTAGAAAAATGACAGGATGGATAATGAGAACCTTCAAAACCAGGGATGCCAAGCCCATGTTGACACTTTTCAGGTCGCTTGTTCTATCTAGGCTGGAATATTGCTGCACACTAACTCCACCTTTCAAGGCAGGTGAAATTGCTGACCTAGAAAATGTACAGAGAACCTTAATAGCACATATAAATGCGATAAACCACCTCAATTACTGGGAACGCTTGAAGTTCCTAAACCTGTACTCCCTGGAATGCAAGCGGGAGAGATATGTTGTTATATATACTTGGAAAATCCTAGAGGGATTAGTACCAAACTTGCACACGAGAGTCACTCCCTACGAAATGAAAAGACTCGGCAGATGATGTAACATCCCCCCAATGAAAAGGAGGTGTGCCACTAGCACGCTGAGAGACAACACAATAAGTGTCAAGGGCTCAGGACTGTTCAACTGCCTCCCAGCATACATAAGGGGGATTACCAATAGACCCCTGGCTGTCTTCAAGCGAGCACTGGACAGGCACCTTAAGTCGGTACCTGACCAGACAGGCTGATTACTGATGCACACATGAACAAAGACCACTTAATCCTCACAGGAGACTTCAATATAAACCTCCTACAAGATCAGGACCCACAAGTAAATGAATTCACAAACACTATGAGCAACTCCTTGCTGCTACCGACAGTAACAAATCCAACAAGAATCTCTGAGACTTGTGCCTCCCTATTAGACCATATCTGGACTAACACCATATCCCCATTAAAATCAGGCATAATCACAGACAATACCAGACACCACTACCCTACCTTTCTCATAACCAACATTGGTAAATTACCCCTAGAGACTACTAAAGTTACCTTCAGACTACATAATGAGACAGCTATTAATAACTTCATAACAGCTTTGACAAACATTGACTGGCAAACAGAAATAGTCAACTATATAAATACTGATTTATGTATAAATAATTTTCTTAAAAAGACCCAATACCTCTATAATAAGCATTGCCCTAATCACACCTAAAAGACTAAACAGTCCCTGGCTAACACCCAGCATGCTCAAATCTATTAATATAAAACACCTATATGAAAAACAGTACAGAATGGGTCAAATAACAAGAGAACAAACAAAACGTTACTCATCAAACCTAACGAGTCTGATAAGAAGGTCAAAAAAATTGTACTATGAGAACAGATTACATAACTTAAAAGGTGATATAAAAAAGACCTGGAAAACCCTATCTGAAATTCTAGGAACTAAAAAGATATCCACTAACAGAACAATCAAGCTAACAAAACCAGATGAACCCCTAAACCCACCCATTGATACAACAAACTCAATGATTTCTTCTCCACCATAGGTAAAAAGCTGGCAAGCAAAATCCCAAGTTCAAATACTCCACCTAACGACTATCTCACTGGCACCTATCCGAACACACTTTTCCTAGCCCTGACCAACCCAATAGAAGTTTCACTTATAATCAACACATTAAAAAACAAGGCAGGAGATCTAAATAACTTACCACCTTTTATATACAAAAAGCTTCTCAAGTTCTCTCACCAATTATTGCAACACTCTTTAACAAATCCATCGAATCCTCTACCCTCCCATCAATACCCAAAATAGCGAGGGTCACCCCCATACATAAAGGAGGAGATCAAACAGACCTGAATAACTATAGGCCGATATCTAACTTACCCCTTCTCTCCAAAATCTTTGCAAAATTAAATCATAGATAGATATATTCCTATATCATCTCCCACAACGTACTCAACCACTGTCAATTTGAATTCAGTCCTAATAAAAATACAAATGATGCTATTATACACATGCTCTCGAGAAAAAAGAAATCCCAGTGGGAATCTTCATTGATTTATGTAAAGCTTTTGATACAGTTGACCATGATCTGTTACACCTAAAATTATCACACTATGGTATAAGAGGACACTCCCTCAACTACCTAAAATCATACCTTAGCAACAGAAGCCAATATGTGTACACAAATGGAGCTAGCTCTCCCACGCAAACTATTACAGTAGGTGTCCCACAGGGAAGTGTTCTTGGCCCACTTCTCTTTCTAATTTATATTAACGACCTACCAAATGCATCTCAACAACTCAAACCCATACTATTTGCAGATGACACTACATACGTTATCTCTCACCCAAGCCCAGACATACTAGCCAGTGTGACTTTGTAAATGGTCCAAGTTGGACCGAAACGTCGTCGTAAGCTCTTCTCTTTTTATATGTGCGGGTTGTGTGTGTATACTAGCCAACACTGTAAATGCCGAATTGCAGAAAATATCTACCTGGATGATGACTAACAAACTTACTCTCAATATTGATAAAACCTATTTTATTCAGTTTGGGAACAGAGCTACAAACGCACCACTTAACATAATGATAAACGGGTCTCCTATCACAAAACTCACAGAGGGAAAATTCTTAGTAATCCATCTTGACAGTGGCCTCAAATTTCAGACACATATACAACAAATTTCCAAGAAAGTCTCAAAGACCGTGGGAATACTATCCAAGATACAGTACTATGTTCCACAACCAGCTCTCCTTACTACCCTATATCACTCACTCATCTACCCCTACCTCACCTATGGAATCTGCGCATGGGGCTCTACATCAATAACTCATCTCAGACCACTAATAACACAACAAAAGGCAGCAGTTAGAATGATAACAAATTCTCACTCCAGGCAACATACTCCACCAATATTCAAAAATCTAAACTTACTCACCATACAATACATCCATACTTTTTACTGTGCCTATTACATGCATAGAACACTCTATGCAAATATTAATCCACCACTCAAACTTCTCCTTACCAATTTTAACAGGACACATGACCATAACACTAGACACAGATCACTCCTCGATGTTCCCCGTGTCCACCTAACACTATGTAAAAACTCAATGCACATAAAAGGCCCGAAAATTTGGAATTCATTACCTGTGATTGCCAAAGAAACCCTGCCTGTACCTGAATTCAAAACGCTGCTAAAAAAGCACCTTCTCACCCAAACCCAAGTGCACAATATCTAACATTCCCAACAAAGTTGATTAATCACATAAATGTAAAAACCTGTTATAAATAATACATACTGAGCTAACTCTGTTTCTATAACATTAACAAATATAATAATTCACTCTTGTACTCTGTGTAACTTATATAATGACCATATAAACTTTATTATGCACCCCATACCCATCCTGTGGGCGGTAGTCAAAAGATTACAGAGGTACATAATGGGTCCAGGGACTAGACCCCAAAGTTTTGATAGCTGAGCAAGTTACAAAGGTAATGAACTCACAATTTACCTTTGTAACTTGTGAGTTCCATACCTTTGTAGCTTGTTAGTTCATTACCTTTGTAACTTGCTCAGCTATCAAAACTTTGAGGTCCAGTCCCTGGACCCATTATGTACCTCTGTAATCTTTTGACTACCGCCCACAGGATGGGTATGGGGTGACATAATAAAAGATATCAAACTTAACCATATAAACTGTAATTGCAATACAACTAATTGTTTTAATTTGTTTGATCTGATTCAATTAATTGCATTGCTGAAATTAATAAATTATTATTTTCAACTTATATTCAAATTTTACAACTTAAATACACAATTATACTTTTTTTTTTTTATTAACACATCGGCCGATTCCCACCAAGGCAGGGTGGCCTGAAAAAGAAAAACTTTCATCATCATTCACTCCATCACTGTCTTGCCAGAGGGGTGCTTTACACTACAGTTATAAAACTGCAACATTAACACCCCTCCTTCAGAGTGCAGACACTGTACTTCCCATCTCCAGGACTCAAGTCCGGCCTGCCGGTTTCCCTGAATCCCTTCATAAATGTTACTTTGTTCACACTCCAACAGCACGTCAAGTATTAAAAACCATTTGTCTCCATTCACTCCTATCAAATACGCTCACACATGCTTGCTGGAAGTCCAAGCCCCTCGCACACAAAACTTCCTTTACCCCCTCCCTCCAACCTTTCCTAGGCCGACCCCTACCCCACCTTCCCTCCACTACAGATTTATACACTCTCGAAGTTATTCTGTCTCGTTCCATTCTCTCTACATGTCCGAACCACCTCAACAACCCCTCCTCAGCTCTCTGGATAATAGTTTTGGTAATCCCGCACCTCCTCCTAATTTCCAAACTCCGAATTCTCTGCATTATATTCACACAACACATTGACCTCAGACATGACATCTCCACTGCCTCCAGCCTTATTTTGTAAATTATCAACCACAATATTTTACCATGTAGTTTACTGTTAATTAATCTTAAGAATGCCCACAATGCTCAGCATATTCGGGGCTTTTGGCATGTACACCTCATTTATGCCTAAATAAAATTATCATGTCTAAATTATTTATTATTATCAACAACACTCCTATTGCTAAACATAATGAGGGGAAATTTCTGGGCCTTCACCTCGACAGCAGCCTGAAATTCAGCACTCATATCCAACACATAACAAAGAAAGTGTCCAAAACTGTGGGGATTCTCTCTAAGATACGGTATTATGTACCACAATCAGCCCTACTCACACTATACTATTCACTCATCTATCCCTACCTCACATATGCCATTTGTGCATGGGGATCAACAGCACAAGACACCTAAAACCAATAATAACCCAACAAAAGCCGCAGTAAGAATTATCACACAATCCAACGCTAGGCAACCCCCCCACTCTTCAAAGACCTAAACCTACTCACTGTTCAGAACATCCATACTTACTACTCTGCAATCTACATTTATAGAACCATAAATACCAACTTTAACCCTGAACTAAAACTCTTTCTTGACAGTTGTGACAGGACCCATAGACATAATACCAGACACAAACATCTCTTTGACATTCCCGTGTCGACTAAATCTATACAAAAATTCAATGTACATAAAAGGGCCTAAAATCTGAACTCCTGCCTGAAAACTCTAGAACTGCAGACACAACCTCCATTTTCAAGAGCACCGTTAAGAAACATCTTATCTCACTGGTAGCTAACCACATGATTATTACTTTATCTTGCACATATCCACAACAAAATTACACTTATTGATATCTGTGATTTCCCCTTAAGTTTGCACATGACTGTAGCCAAGATTCTAATACAACTATTGCTTCATAATTCTTAAGCTAGTCATAAGTTTGCCTAAGACACTCCAATATAGAAACTGTATCATGCCAACACCTCACCATTTCCATTAATATATAAACTAATTGTTAAATTCTTTAATTTTTGTACTACCTCAATTTTGTAAACTTAGTTAATCACTACAATTACCTAACCTTAATACCAGTATAATCATTGTATAGAGTAAGTTTGCCTGTTTTACTCCAATATTGGATCAAACCTAGTATAAAGTCTGCCTGAAATGCCTAGCATGCCTTGGCATGCTAGGCATGCTAACGGCCATCTTTGTAATTATTACGTTAATGGCCTGTCGAGTTCCTTAAGTAACAATAGGAAAAGATGGGGTAATGTCTTCTTTAAAGTTTTATCTGGGAGAAATAAGCTCTATACCATATTTTCAAGCTTTTATTCAATATTTCACTACGTTTCTTAATATACTTGGTAACTTATATAGAATTTTAAAACACGAT
>WNWK01027537.1:0-26210 GCA_009830355.1 Cherax destructor | reverse complement strand
ATTTCATAGCCAATCTTTGTTCTAACACTAATATTATGTACTGAAATAGTACTCAAATAGTCACAATCACACCAACAGGTGAACATTTTCGCCTACCTTGGTCATTTACTATTGTCTATAAATATATACGATGTATTTATAGGTCCCAGCAATGTTTTAGACATCCAGGAGTATATATGAAACTCCTTGAAGAATGGTGTTATGACAATTGCCAGATAACTACTGATAAGGCAGTGACATTGATGAATGAATGTGTGCAGGGAACCCTCGCTCTTTCACTCTGTATCTATCTGTCTGTTTATCTATCTGTGTCTGTCTGTCTGTCTATCTATCTATCTGTCTGTCTGTCTGTCTGTCTGTCTGTCTGTCTGTCTCTGTCTGAATCTGTTTGTCTGTATCTCTGTCTGTGTCTGTCTAGCTCTGCTTATCTGTCTTTCTGTCTGCCTGTGTGCCTGGAGTATATGAAACTCCTTGAAGAATGGTGTGTTGACAAGTGTCAGATAACTCTTGACAGCCCAATGACATTTGATAAATGTCAGCAGTGCTGGAGGGAACCCTCCCTTTTTCAATGTCTATCTGTCTGCCTGTCTGTCTATCTGTCTCTGTCTATCTGTCTGTCTGTATCTGTCTTTCTATCTGTCTGTATCTGTCTGTCTGTCTGTCTGCCTGTATCTGTCTGTTTGTCAAGCTCTGCTTATTTCTGTCTAACTCTACTTATCTGTCTTTCTGTCTGCCTGTGTGTGTGTGTCTTTCCGTCTGCTTGTCTCAGTCTCAGAGTGCGGTTCGTAAGCCAACAGGTATTATACACGATGCAGAAGTGAAGATGCGTATTACTTGCCAGTCATGCTTATTATGCCTTATCTCTACAAGTATTGTATAGCACTTTGCCTGGAATTTTTGGGTTATCCTAGGTAATTTACACTATGTATAATAACTGTACTTATGTGTACATGTGAGAGAGAGAGAGAGAGAGAGATAGGACATATAGATATAGACAGACAAAGATATAGACAGACAAAGATATAGACAGACAAAGATATAGACAGACAAAGATATAGACAGACAAAGATATAGACAGACAAAGATATAGACAGACAAAGATATAGACAGACAAAGATATAGACAGACAAAGATATAGACAGACAAAGATATAGACAGACAAAGATATAGACAGATAGAGAGACAGCCAGAGACAGCCAACGCCAGCCAGCCTGCCGAATACATAAGAACATAAGAAAGAAGGAACACGGCAGCAGGCCTACTGGCCCATGCAAGGCAGGTCCATGTCACCCCCCAGCTTAGACCAATGACCCACCTAGTCAGGTCACATCCTCTGAAGGAAGGAGCATGGCATCAGACCTAGTAGCACAAGCTAGTCAAGTCCAACTCACACCCTCCCACAGCCACTCATGTATTTATCTAACCTATTTTTACTTTCCTCTTATAAGGGGAGTGTTAATGCGACATGACATCAGTGAATCCCTGGTGTTTGCCACAGTATTTGCTCTAGCTGGCACTCAATTGAACTGGTGCTCCCACAAGGTACTAAGTGGTCCCAGATTTTTTTAATACTGCGCACACTGAGGGTGCAGATCCATTCTCTCATGTCTAGGCGACTCAGGCCTATCGCACTAAATTTGAAGGAATGAAAAATAAAACGTTGATCTACGTTCGGGGCAGTACGCACGTGAACGTATATCTACGTGTGGACAGTTTAAGGGTTAAAGAGGGCATTTTTCTGTGTTATAAGATCCAAAAAAAAAATTAGGACCAGTATTTACCCAGATATAAGACCGCGAAGTTGGGGCTGGATGCTCACCTGGCTTTTTGGGGACTCCCAGGAACGTAACCCTATTTTTCCCATAAGTTCTTTTAATTATATAACACGAAATTATCTAACACGACATTTTCAGGAACGTAACTACCGTGCTAAATGACGATCTACTGTATTTGAACTTTGACATGTCTGAGCAGACTTACCTGGGTATTTGTATCGGACCCTTAATTCACACCCGGAAAATGTTGACTTGATTGAAGATCGCTGAGGAATGTCACACGTCCTGTTACACTCGCAAATATCACTATACGTTCTTCAATACTTGTCTGTTGCAGTAATTAGTCACTACAAGAAGCTGTGCACACTTCTCTGTAATATACCGCTAATTTGGATTGTCCTTTTGCACATAAACACGCGGAACAGAGTTTTTTTTATCCTTAAACCGCCGTTATGGTCCCTCTTTGATGGGAGAAGGCAATCAACTGCCCCCTTCACCACTCGCTAGCCCGGCTTGCCCTCACATAAAGGATATGTTGACACATCATGTTTTCCTTGCTTGCCAAACTTACAGGAACCAATGCAGAATGCCTGTTTTCTTGCTATGTCTGGGCTTAGACGACTGTGTATGTATCTTTAACATAATATTAGAGTGGGTGTAGGATTTTCTTAATTTTCCTATTTCCATAAGAGATTGATTTTCTCTCATTATTCACACTTGTTGCAACACTGGTCAGCCATAACGTGACTTACTGGCGCGCCTGGGTACAGACACATGTTGTAAATTAAACTGTTGACCAAGAGACTAGCAAGACTTCACTGCCCTCTGAGAGGGCTGAAAGGGGCTTGAAAGGGCTGAAGGGGGCCAATACCCCCCTTCTGGAGAAATTTTCTCCACATGCCTTGGTCATTTACTATAGTCTAGAAATATATACAAAGTATTTATAGGTCTCAGCAATGTTTTAGACATGCTGGAGTATATATGAAACTTCTTGAAGCATGGTGTTTATGACGAGTCACTAAACTGCTGACAGGGTAAGCAGTGAAGTGATACTTGATGATAAAGCACTGCTACAGGGAACCCTGGCTATATTTGTTTTCACTGTTACAAACAAACATGTATGTCTGTCTGTCTATCTGTATCTGTCTAGGTCTTCTTCTCTGTCTTTCTGTCTGCCTGTGTGTGTCTGTCTTTCTGTCTGCCTGTGTGTCTTGGTCTTTCTGTCTGCCTGTGTGTGTGTCTTTCCGTCTGCTTGCCTGTCAGTCTCAGAGAGTGGCTCGTAAACCAACAGGTATTACACACGATGCAGAAGTGACAATGCATATTACAGTGGACCCTCGGTGTTCGTCCTGCTCCAAACTCGCCCATTTATGTAAGTGTATTTTTTTTAAATGCTTTTGTAAGTGTATTTTTGGGGGTCTAAAAGGACTAGTCTACTTTACATTATTCCTTATGGGAATAAATTTGTTTGGTAATGGCACTTGAACAGCATTCTGGAACGAAAAAATCACGAAAACCGGGGGTCCACTGTACTTGCCAGTCATGCTTATTATGTCTTATATCTACAAGAACTGCATAGCACTTTACCTGGAATTTTTGGGTTATCCTAGGTAATTTACACTGTATAATAACTGTACTTATATGTACATGTGAGAGAGAGACAGATATAGACAGATAGACAGAGATATAGATAGACAGATAGACAGAGATATAGATAGACAGATAGACAGAGATATAGATAGACAGATAGACAGAGATATAGATAGACAGATAGACAGAGATATAGATAGACAGATAGACAGAGATATAGACAGATAGACAGAGATATAGACAGATAGACAGAGATATAGACAGATAGACAGAGATATAGACAGACAGAGAGACTGCGAAAGCCAGCATCAAGGTTCCTTGACGCTGGTGAGAGGCTCTTGATCTAGGGAATTGGTTCTGTATTCCAGTTCCCTAAATTAATAATAATAATAATAATAATGATGATAATAATAATAATGGGCGAGTTTCAGAACATTGATTTTAGGCATGATTTACCGTCCTCCAAACTTAGATAGGGAACAAGGGAGACTACGTTGGGAGGAAATTGTTAAGGCCACAAGGCACGATAACGTAGTAATTCTAGGGGACTTTAACTTTAGTCAGATTGATTGGAATTTCTTGACAGGGAATTTAGAATCTAACGACTTTTTAGAAGTAGTTCAGGATTGCTTTTGAAGCAGTTTGTGACAGAACCTACAAGGGGAAATAACCTACTTGACTTGGTTCTGGCAAGCAAGGAAACCCTTGTTAATAATTTAGAAATTACAGAGGAACTCGGCTCAAGCGACCACAAGTCAATTACCTTTAGCATTGAATGGATGTATGATAGTAGGGATAATTCAGTAACGGTCCCAGATTTTCGCTTAGCAGATTATAATGGACTTAGAGAACACTTATCAACTGTGGACTGGAGTAACGAAGAGAGGTACAGTGGACCCCCGCTATTCGAACGGCTTGGCAGTCGAACAAATCGTCATTAGAACAAGAAAATCGATATTGTCATGCGAACAAAATATCATGATTCGAACAAGTGTGTCCATCACCTGTCCGCCCAGGCGCTTGGAGAGCCAGTCCCTCCTTGTTTACACTCGAGAGAACAATACCCTACACACTCATCCAGACATTTCATACTTAATTATAATTGTTTCGAGTTTGTTCATTAAGTGTGAGGCAGTGGTGAGAGGCAGTGGTGGTAGAGACAGTGGTGGTAGAGGCAGTGGTGAGAGGCAGTGGTGGTAGAGGCAGTGGTGGTAGAGGCAGTGGTGGTAGAGGCAGTGGTGAGAGGCAGTGGTGGTAGAGGCAGTGGTGAGAGGCAGTGGAGGTGGAGGCAGTAGGGAGAGGTGGTGGTGAGAGGCAGTGGTGAGAGGCAGTGGTGGTGAGAGGCAGTGGTGGTGAGAGGCAGTGGTGAGAGGTGGTGGTGAGAGGCAGTGGTGGTAGAGGCAGTGGTGAGAGGCAGTGGTGAGAGGCAGTGGTGAGAGGCAGTGGTGGTGAGAGGCAGTGGTGGTGAGAGGCAGTGGTGGTGAGAGGCAGTAGAGGTGGAGGCAGTGGTGAGAGGCAGTGGAGGTGGAGGCAGTGGTGAGAGGCAGTGGTGAGAGGCAGTGGTGGTGAGAGGCAGTGGTGGTGAGAGGCAGTGGTGGTGAGAGGCAGTGGTGGTGAGAGGCAGTGGAGGTGGAGGCAGTTGTGAGAGGCAGTGGAGGTGGAGGCAGTGGTGAGAGGCAGTGGTGGTGAGAGGCAGTTGAGGTGGAGGCAGTGGTGAGAGGCAGTGGAGGTGGAGGCAGTGGTGAGAGGCAGTGGTGGTAGAGGCAGTGGTGAGAGGAAGTGGTAGAGGCAGTGGTGGTAGAGGCAGTGGTGGTAGAGGCAGTGGTGGTAGAGGCAGTGGTGAGAGGCAGTGGTGGTAGAGGCAGTGGTGAGTAAACAAGATTAAATGAAGGTTTGGGAGGGAGTTTTGTAAACAAACCAGTTGTTGTTGTTACCAGCCTGACACGTACGAATTCTGTTCAATCCGTGAAGCTGACAATAATGCACTTAGCATTACAAACTCCGTTTTCTCTTATACTAACACGTCTGAAGGAGGAAAGAAGGGGAAGATGTTTTCACAGCTGTAGGGAGAATGCTCGCCACCACCATCCTTCCCAGCCACCACATTCGTAATGACATACATATTTTATTCATTCTAGAGTGTATATCAGGTTTTTATGTTATTTATATTGTTTATTATATCATATTAGATGAATTGTGATAGATAAATAAGCTGTCGAGTTGATAATAGCTTCACAGTGAAGTACTATTTTGTCATGCCTCCTGACAGCAGGAACGGATTAATTGTATTTCCATTATTTCTTATGGAAAAATTAAATCGCCACTCGAACATTTCGCGTTGAGAACTAGCTCCTGGAACGGATTAAATTCGAATAGTGGGGTCCACTGTATCAATATGACAGTTTTCTTAACACTATACAGGCTGCCCAAAGAACATTTATCCCGTATAAAGAAATTAGATCAAGTAGAAATTAGATCAAGTGGATGAATAATAGGCTCAAGTATCTTTTAGGGCAGAAGAAAGGAATTTATAGGCGCATAAAAGAGGTGAGGGTCATCTTATAAATCAGTATACTGACATTAAGAGGGACGTTAAAAGGGGATAAGAAAAGCTAAACGGGACTATGAAATTAAAGTTGCTAGGGATTCAAAAACTAACCCAAAAAGTTTTTTCCAGGTTTATAGAATAAAAGTTAGGGATAAGATAGGTCCCCTTAAAAATAACTCTGGGCCTCTTACTGACAAGAAGAATGATATGTGCTCTATTTTTAATAATTATTTTCTCTCGGTTTTCACACAGGAAGACACTAATAATATCCCAGTAATTAATTTTTACAGAGGCCCAGAAGAAGATAAATTATGTAATATCACAGTCACTAGCGAAATGGTTATGAAACAACTAGACCGACTGAAACAAAATAAATCGCCGGGTCCTGGAGAGTTTACCTGGAGAGAATTCCAGGGGTCAACGCCCCCGCGGCCCGGTCTGTGACCAGGCCTCATGTTGGACCAGAGCCTGATCAACCAGGCTGTTACTGCTGGCCGCACGCAGTCCAACGTAAGAACCACAGCCTGGCTGGTCAGGTACCGACTTTAGGTGCCTGTCCAGTGCCTGCTTGAAGACAGCCAGGGGTTTGTTGGTAATCCCCCTGATGTATGCTGGGAGGCAGTTGAACAATCTTGGGCCCCTGACACTTATTGTGTTGTCCCTCAACGTGCTAGTGGCACCCCTGCTCTTCATTGGGAGGATGTTACATCGCCTGCCGAGTCTTTTGCTTTCGTAGGGAGTGATTTTCGTGTGCAAGTTTGGTACTAATCCCTCGAGAATTTTCCATGTGTATATATAATAATGTATCTCTCCCGCCTGCGTACTAGAGAGTACAGGTTTAGGAACTTCAAGCGTTCCTAGTAATTGAGGTGGTTTATCGCAGTTATGCGTGCCGTAAAGGTTCTCTGCACATTTTCAAGGTCAGCAATTTCACCCGCCTTGAAAGGTGCAGTTAGTGTGCAGCAATATTCCAGCCTAGATAGAACAAGTGATCTGTAAAGTGTCAACATGGGCTTGGCATCCCTGGTTTTGAAGGTTCTCATTATCCATCCTGTCATTTTTCTAGCAGATGCAATCGCTACGGTGTTATGGTGCATATGTTTATGTCGCCGTGGAACCATTTCTCGTGTTATTACAGCCTCTCCTCACTTAGCGACGTACTCGTTTACCGACGCCTAGGACTAACGACGGGCTCTCTGACCAGTATTTGTACCTAAATAATACAGTGGTACCTCGAGTTACGATATTTTTTCGTTCGAGAATGCTGTTCAAGTGCCATTACCAAACGAATTTATCCCCATAAGGAATAATGTAAAATAGACTAGTCCTTTTACACCCCCAAAAATATACTTACAAAAGCATTTAAAAAAATAAACTTACATAAAAGGGCGATTTTGGGGACCATCGTAACTCGAGGTACCACTGTATATATAAGACCTGATTTCCTCAATTCTATTTATTACAATATACAGTACACTTCTGTATAAACATTTAAGAACATAAGAAAGGAGCAACACTGCAGCAGGCCTGTTGGCCCATACTAGGCAGGTCCTTGTGAATGAATGGTTCAGAGAACCGACGAGTTGGTAAATTAGACACATATGCAACACTTGGGTATCTTTATTGAGGAAACGTTTCGCCACACAGTGGATTCATCAGTCCATACAAAGGAGAATCTTGGTATCTTAATACAGGGATTTCTTCGCTTGCCTATTCCTTGGGCACGACCTACTTCCACATTGAACAAATGTGACACCTCCTACAACTGCTGCACCTCTCCTGTCTACAGTATATAAGCTTCCTCTGCTCATATGCTGTTATTCTATTCAAGATTGATGGACTGACAACATCGTCTCAAGATTGAGGGCCTGACAACCTCACACTCCTCCTGTTCTTCACGATTCTCCTTTGTATGGACTGATGAAGCCACTGTGTGGCGAAACGTTTCCTCAATAAAGATACCCAAGTGTTGCATATGTGTCTAATTTACAGGCAGGTCCTTCACAATCCATCCCACTAACAGAATATTTGCCCAACTCAATTTTCAATGCTACCCAACCAGTAAGCTTTGATAATTCTATTTATTCATGTGCAAGTCCCACTCACATGCAACCCCTCTCACTCATAAGAACATAAGAAAGGAGGAACACTGCAATAGGCCTGTTGGCTCATACTAGGCAAGTCCTTCACAATCCATCCCACTAACAGAATATTTGCCCAACTCAATTTTCAATGCTACCCAAGCAATAAGCTTTGATAATTCTATTTACTCATGTACAAGTCCCACTCAAATCCAACCCCTCTCACTCGTGTATTTATCCAACCCAAACTTTAAACTACCCAAGGTTTTAGCACGTGAATAAATATAATTATCAAAGCTTATTGCTTGGGTAGCATTGAAAATTGGAGTTGGCAAATATTCTGCTAGTGGGATGGATTGTGAAGGACCTGCCTATTATGAGCCAACAGGCCTGCTGCAGTGTTCCTCCTTTCTTATGTTCTTATAAGAAAGGAGGAATGCTGCAGTAGGCCTGTTGGCCTATACTTGGCAGGTCCTTCACAAATCCAACCTACTAACAGAATAAACACTACCCAAGCAATAAGCTTTGATAATTCTATTTACTCACATGCAAGTCCCACTCAAATCCAACCCCTCTCACTCATGTATTTATCCAACCTAAATTTGAAACTACCCAAGGTTTTAGCTTCGATAGGACCTTGGGTAGCTTTAAAAAGAGATTGGACAAATGTGGAGGGAGACCTGTATAGTATGCTCCTCGTTTAGCAACGAATTCGCTTACCGACGGTGTCTTGGGTCCCTATCTCCGTCGTTAAGTGAGGAGAGGCTGTATTGCCAAATTTATTTTTTCTAACCATGGGTCCTAAGAAAGTAAGTGCAAAGGACAGTGCTGAGAAGAAAAAGATAATGATGTCCATGGAATTACAGCATGAAATCAAATAAACAAGCGAGGTGTGTGGGTTGCAGTACAAGCTAGTAGCAAGTAGCCTATCTTCCACTCTCCACCTCCACCTCCACCTCTGCCAGCATACGTACGCTATATAAAACCACTTTATTTCTTTACATTCTCTATTATGTTTTTATACAATATTTCTTATTTATGAAACTAGTGCAGTTAGCCTCACAAACACTCCGTTTTCTCTTATAATAAAATCATGGGAAGATATAGTCAGAGCTGGAGAGGGAATGGCCACCACCTTTGCAACCACTCACCATATTATGGAATATTTTATTCATTCTAGAGTATATATCGTGTTTCTATGTTATTTTTATTGTTTGCTATGTCATATTAAATAAATTTTGATAGCTAAATAAGCCGTAGAATTGATTTTAGCATCATATTGAAGTACAGTGGACCCCCGAGTATCGGCCGTAATCCGTTCCAGGAGCTAGGCCTCAACTCGAACTGGCCGAGTCGAATTAATATTTCCCATAAGAAATAATGTAAATACCCAAAAATATTCACCAAAATTTCATTGTTTTAAAGAATAAATACTATAGTTTTACATACAGAAAACAATGAGAAATAAATATAAAGTACTAATTTTAATGGATAAATGAACATTTGAATCAGTTTTACCTTTATTAAAGACCATCTTGTAGTCGATGGGTTTTAACACATAATAAAGCAGCTAGCCATTTTGTATAATTTTTATTATTTTTTATTACAGTAGACCTCATTTAGCACGGTAGTTACGGTCCTGAAAACATCGTGTTAGGTAAAATCGTGTTAGATAATTAGAAGAACTTATGGGAAAAATAGGGTTATGTTCCTGGAAGTCCCCAAAAAGCCAAACAAGTTTTTTTTAGACCAACAGATCTTGCAAAATTGAAGGCGAATATGTAATTGTACTTCATTGTCGTGATATATTACTGCTTAAGACTACAAATGCAATAGAAATAATAGTATTTCTTACCTTAAATTGTGGGTAATGATGTTTGTGGATGATTGTAAAGAGAGTGGAGAGTTATGCTGTAGCCCTACTGGGCTGAGGTGGATGGTAGAGGTTCTGGTACTGAAGTCGATGGTTGTACTAGTGTGTCTAACTTTAAGTCATTCAATCAGTCAAGTCATTCAGTAAGTCAGGCAAGTCATTCAGTAAGTCAGGCAAATGATTCAGTAAGTCAATCAAGTGATTTAGTAAGTCAAGTGATTCAGTAAGTCAGTCAAGTGATTGATTCAGTAAGTCAGTCAAGTGATTCAGTAAGTCAGCCAAGTGATTCAGTAAGTCAGTCAAGTGATTCAGTAAGTCAGTCAAGTGATTCAGTAAGTCAGTCAAGTGATTGATTCAGTCAGTCAAGTGATTGATTCAGTAAGTCAGTCAAGTGATTCAGTAAGTCAATCAAGTGATTCAGTAAGTCAGTCAAGTGATTCAGTAAGTCAGTCAAGTGATTCAGTAAGTCAGTCAAATGATTCAGTAAGTCAGTCAAGTGATTCAGTAAGTCAGTCAAGTGATTCAGTAAGTCAGTCAAGTGATTCAGTAAGTCAGTCAAGTGATTGATTCAGTCAGTCATGTCGTATCAGTATCATATGTACACTTGTGTAGTGTACCAGCATTCAGCATTCATCCCACTTATACAGCTGGTCCCTTCGCGTGTGACGTCACGATACCCGCTGACGTCAGAGGCTCAGCGCATGTGCATAGTCTCACATAGGCGTACCCTCTCACTAGCCAGAGACCTAAGAGCGAGACGGACGGTGGCTGGACTCTCTCCTACTCTTACCGTAAATATACCGTAACCATCCTACAAGGAGTGTCTATGTCTACCTAAATATCTCTCCCAAGACCCACACAACAAGTGGTGAGCAGCGGTGTGCCGTAATTTTTATCGATTACGATGTTATAGAGAGATAGACTAGACAAGCAAGCAAACAGCCTCCAGACCGACCACGTTACCAGCTACTACATCCGAGAAGTCTACATATCTACAGTATCTCCTGGTCAGCTAAGTGCCTCATTTGTTAATTTTGCTAAAACCTACGAGGGGTTGACCCGGGTTTTGCAAATTCTGTACGAGTAAGCCAGTGAGGGGAGAGTCCCATTCTAGCCATTAAGCCACCACCAGTTACGTCAGCCTAGGCTTAAGCCAGCTTCTACCTTGCTGTGCTAATTTGTCACAAGATTCCAAGCCAGTCAATCTGTGTGAAAATATTCTACTAAGCCAGCAAGCCACTCTGCTGTCTGAGAAGTAAGCCACGTGAGTTCACGCATTTATACCACCTTTGTACTCCAGTGTATTGCTGTTCTGAGTACAATACCATCCCCGTGGTATCCTGGGTTATTCAAGCCACCCTGGGTTAAGTTCATGTAAACGGCGTAAGCCACAGGCGCACGCGGGAAGCGGTGTAAGCCTAGCTACAACACCACCCGCCACCACCCCCTACCACCCACGCTAAGGGAGACGCCTTGACCACGTGCATCCACCCACACAAAGCATTAAGTGTGGATTATTTCACCCTTAACTGGGTCCTGCAAGCAGTTTATTGGCTACGAACCAGGTCGAGCGTCCTGAGTGTGTTTCTTCTGAACTGTTGTGCCAACTGTACAAAAGCCTCGGTTCGTAGTCCACCGGTTTATGCACATTACTTCAAGTTATCAACGAGTGGACCAGACCACCATCCTCCACCTCCATCCTCCACCACCACGCTTCAGTCAAGTTTTACACCCTAGAGACATTTACTGTGTTGTTGTTTTATTTTTCAGATAATCTATAGACAATTTCGTGTGTTGAGACATTTTTTTTGCCAGTTACAGAAATTTTGAGTTATCATAGGAAGTGTTCTGTGTTAAATTAATTATTTGCATTAATTTTTTATTTCACTAGTATTGTCCCTTGTTAATTATTGCGTTATAATTTCTGTGAATTTCGTTGCGTTACTAAGTATGCAGTAAGTACAGTTTTGTTAAAGTTATCTAGTGTTCCAATATTCCACCAAGTAGTAATTTTAAATGATTTTAATTTTTTCCCCAGCATTGTCCATGTGTTGTTGAATTTTCTGTCTTGATAATTATTGTGTTTCACCAAGTGTACTATCCCAGAGTTATCATTATTTTTTATTCTTTTACCCTTGTTTGTTAATGTTTTAATTGTGTAATTAATTAATTTTGCTTGCCCCAGTAACTACATATTTTTTTCTACTCCAAGCAATTTTTAACCTTTTATCAGTAATATTCCCTGCTAATTCTTATGTGTTGCAGTCAGTGTTTCTTATTCCCATTGCACCCAATATTGTTTTGTGTACTTGTTCTTTTTTGTATAGTGCTAATGTGCCTTCATTTTGCAGACTAGTGATATAACTTACTGAAGATATTATTTTGCTCCAATAATTATATATAGTCAACAAGAGCATGACTTTGTATAAGCAGTAAGTTAACTGTTCTGTGCCTTTGATGAGTATCTTCCAGCTTATGTAAGTGTTAATACCATTTTATTGTCATTAATTTTTTCATTTGTTTTCATGTGTTGTTGAACAAATTCACTCTTAAGTTTGTTAAAGTCAGTGTTTTTAGTAAATTGTTCAGTAACTGTTGCATTGAGTTACCTTCCTTTGCTTGCAATTAAGAGTAAGAGTGTTCAAACTATTTTATTTCTAATATCTTTGTGTTGTGTGAAAATAATTTACCCCAGTGTGAATTTTTTTCAATCAGTCATTCCTGAAATTGATTTTGTGTAAATTAAATTCGCCAGTATTCACCTTGTTTTATCAATTTTGTTGTGTTTAATTGCTCTAGTAACTTGTCATTTCCTAAGAGTAATAAGTAATATTCCAGTGAACTTCTAGAGATTCAAGCAGTAAAGTTACTTTAATTTTTTGCCAGTGAATATTCTATCGAATCGTTTTATCAGATTGTTGCTAGTGCCATAACCATTATTGAATTCCTTTAATTAATTGTGCATTTAATTCTTTTATTGTGTTGCAATTTTGTTGATATTGACAAGAAAAGAAAACTCATTTTGCTGTTCAAGTTAAAGCTAGATTGTTTTAATTTAGTGTGTTGAGTTTCCTTGCCAAGTAAATTTCCAGTGAGTTATCTTTTCTTTAGTGTTATTGTGCTATTATCCGTGTTACTTATGCAGAATAGTTAATAATTTCTATCAGTTAAGCTATATTGTGCCATATACTTGTGTAAATTTTGTTTCAATTCAATTCTCGTTCATTGCTCAGTCATGTCTCAAGTAAATTCAAGTGATAACTGTGTGTTTTCTGCCAGTCAAGGCATTGAAGTTCTAGTAACCATGTGCGATAATACTGTGTGTATTGCCATTCAGCGCCATAATGATAATGAGTCAGTAAACAGCCCTCATAGTCCCTTAATGACTGAAAGACAGTCTCTAGCCTTTGAACAATGTGTTTGTTCTTCCAGCTTGTATCAGAGAATTGCCAGAGTGATGCGGAATGTGAAGTTCAGATTAGTTCTTGTAGAAAGTATGTGTTTTACTTGTTAACGTAGCCGAGCGGTCAAGGCACTAGTATTACTGTCACTCCTGTCTGGAATTCAGCCCCTACAATACCTTGCATGCAAGATAGCGTTCAGATGCCTAGGGTGCCGGAGGTATCCCGGACCGCCTTGAGTACTGAGTCTATCCTTGCAATGTTGCTAGTTCAAGTAGTAGTTCCTCTCCAGGGGACGCTTTGTTGAAGAAAGACTATTTGAATGAGTTATAGCATCTCTCGCTGATGCAAAAGCAATTGCAGAAAGCTGTTTCTGTTGCTAGTGTATTCACTAGAGTGCCAGTTGTTGTCCCTCGTGTTCCAGATAGTGTTCCTTCCAGTTGACAGTAAGCCTTTGCAGAGTAAAGTGTCGTGTGTCGAGTAATTCTTACCTGCAGTAAGAGATAGTGAGAGCCGTTCTCCTTTGCTCATACTTTGTGTCATTGAGCTAACTATTTCAACCGGGGAGAGATCCATCCACTCCACCGAGTCTGTTCATTCCTCCAGTAGGAAAGTGATCATAAGTTGTGAGCTAAAGATAGAAAATTAGAAAATCCAGTTTAAAACCGAATTATTGACTGTGTGTTTTGTTATTAGATTTCCAGTATCTAGCAAGATGTTTGTGTGTTCAAGTTCTCTCTGAGTTCTGAGTTTTAACAGTATAACCTGTGTTAGCCGAGTTTATCTTTTCTGTTAAAACTTCTTCTCTGTAAATATTTATTCTTCCTCAGAAGCCGAAGAGTGCATGAATACACATCCATTGATCGATCAAATTTGCAAATTGAAATTGTTATATATATAATGTTTATATCTAGATCCATTAACATTCTCTTAAGTACTGTTAACTCAAGAAGTGCGAGAGTAAGATTAATCTTGATCAGTTCCAAGTTATAATGTGTTTGCTATTGTATAGATTCATCCAGTACCACCTGTCTGTTCAGTCTATAGAGTTGTTTAGTATGCCGAGACGTCATACGATAACATGGCCGAGCTGTCGTATCAGTATCATATGTACACTTGTGTAGTGTACCAGCATTCAGCATTCAGCATTCATCCCACTTATACAGCTGGTCCCTTTGCGTGTGACGTCACGATACCCGCTGACGTCAGAGGCTCAGCGCATGTGCATAGTCTCACATAGGCGTACCCTCTCACTAGCCAGAGACCTAAGAGCGAGACGGACGGTGGCTGGACTCTCTCCTACTCTTACCGTAAATATACCGTAACCATCCTACAAGGAGTGTCTATGTCTACCTAAATATCTCTCCCAAGACCCACACAACAGTCAAGTGATTGATTCAGTCAGTCAAGTGATTCAGTAAGGCAGTCAAGTGATTGATTCAGTCAGTCAAGTGATTCAGTAAGTCAGTCAAGTGATTCAGTAAGTCTGTCAAGTGATTCATTAAGTCAGTCAAGTGATTCATTAAGTCAGTCAAGTGATTCAGTAAGTCAGTCAAGTGATTCAGTAAGTCAGTCAAGTGATTCAGTAAGTCAGTCAAGTGATTCAGTAAGTCAGTCAAGTGATTCAGTAAGTCAGTCAAGTGATTCAGTAAGTCAAGTGATTGATTCAGTCAGTCAAGTGATTGATTCAGTCAGTCAAGTGATCGATTCAGTCAGTCAAGTGATCGATTCAGTCAGTCAAGTGATCGATTCAGTCAGTCAAGTGATCGATTCAGTCAGTCAAGTGATCGATTCAGTCAGTCAAGTGATTGATTCAGTCAGTCAAGTGATTGATTCAGTCAGTCAAGTGATTGATTCAGTCAAGTGATTGATTCAGTCAGTCAAGTGATTGATTTAGTCAGTCAAGTGATTGATTCAGTCAAGTGATTGATTCAGTCAGTCAAGTGATTGATTCAGTCAGTCAAGTGATTGATTCAGTCAGTCAAGTGATTGATTAAGTCAGTCAAGTGATTCAGCCAAGTCAGTGAGCCATTCAGCCAAGTCAGTGAGTCAGTCAAGTCAGTGAGTCATTCAGTCAAGTCAGTAAGTCATTCAGTCAAGTAAGTAAGTCATTCAGTCAAGTCAGTCAGTCAGACTTATGTTTACATCTTTTTATGTGTACAAAGATTTATCAAAATGCAATGAAAATGATAAAATGTATGTTGTCCTGTACACGTATGAATCAAACTGAACGCTGGGAGAGATGCGTGGGTGGGTGAGGGTGGCTGGGGATAGCAGTTGGACTCCCCCACTGACTCAATGGTTTAACCCACTGCAGGCGACCGCGCGCTCAAAATTTTTTTCCCCTCCAGCGAATCGCGTAGTATAAGGTTTACGTCGTGTTAGATAAAAATGTGCCGCAATTCTTCAGTCGCGTAATACCCAAAACGCGCAACATAAAGTCGTGCTAAATGAGGGTCTACTGTAACACATCGGCCGTTTCCCACCAAGGCAGGGTGGCCCAACAAAGAAAAACTTTCATCATTCACTCCATCACTGTCTTGCCAGAGGTGTGCTTACACTACAGCTACAAAACTGCAACATTAACACCCCTCCTTCAGAGTGCCGGAACTGTACTTCCCATCTCCAGGAATCAAGTCCGGCCTGCTGGTTTCCTTGAAACCCTTCATAAATGTTACCTTGCCTACACTCCAACAGCACGTCAAGTCCTAAAAACCATTTGTCTCCATTTGCTCCTATCTAACACACTCACGCACGCTTGCTGGAAATCCAAGCCTCTCACACACAAAACCTCCTTAACCCCCTCCCTCCAACCTTTCCTAGGCCGACCCCCTACCCCGCCTTCCCTCCACTACAGATTTATACACTCTCAAAGTCATTCTATTTTGCTCCATTCATTATGTCCAAACCATCTCGACAACCCCTCCTCAGCTCTCTGAATAATAGTTTTGGTAATCCCACACCTTCTCCTAATCTCCAAACTACAGATTCTCTGCATTATATTCACACTACACATTGCCCTCAGACACAACATCTCCACTGTATCCAGCCTTCTCCTTGTTGCAACATTCACAACCCATGTCTCACACCCATTCAAGAGTGTTGGTATAACTATACAGTGGACCCCCGTGTTTCGTAAACCCCGGAAATCGTACAAGTATGTAAGTATAATATTGTAAGTGCTTGTGGAAATGTATTTTTGGGGGTCTGAAATAGACTAACCTACGTGACATTTTTCCTTAAGGGAGTAAATTCGTTCGGTAATGGCATTTGAGCAGACTTCAGGAGTGAAGTTTTTACGAAACTCGGGGGTCCACTGTACTCTCATACATTCCCCTCTTTGCTTTCATGGATAAAGTTCTCTGTCTCCACAAGCTCCTCAGTGCACCACTCACCTTTTTCCCCTCGTAAATTCTATGATTCACCTCATCCTTCATATACCCATCTGCTGACACATCCACTCCCAAATATCTGAACACATTCACCTCCTCCATACTCTCCCTCCAATCTGATATCCAATCTTCTGTTATCTAATTTTTTTGTTATCCTCATCACCTTACTCTTTCCTATATTCACTTTTAATTTCCTTCTTTTACATACCCTACCAAACTCATCCACCAACCTCTGCAACTTCTCTTCAGAATCCCCCAAAAGCACAGTGTCATCAGCAAAGTGCAACTGTGACAACTTCCACTTAGTGTTAGATTCTTTATCTTTTAACCCCACACCTCTTACCAACACCCGAGCATTCACTTCTCTTACAACTCTATCTATAAATATATTAAACAACAACGGTGACATCACACATCCCTGTCTAAGGCCTACTTTTACTGGGAAATAATCTCCCTCTCACCTACATACAGTGTTACCTCGACTTACGATATTAATCCGTCAGAGAGGGCATATCTTAAGACGAAACAATCGTTAGACGAATAAATTTTCCCCATAAGAAATAATGGAAATAAATTTAATCCGTCCAAGACTTCCAAAAGTAGTTAAATAAAATATTTTTTAGAACTTTTGGACATTAAATAATAAATAATTTAATAAAGGATATCTAAATACACATGCAAATGTTGAACAATAACATGTCACTTACATTTATTGAAGAGTTGTTGATGTGTGGAGGACGGGAGGAGGGAGAAGGTGGAGTAGTATGCTAGTGTTTGGGAAGGGAATCCTTCCATTAACACTGCAGGTGGCAAGTTCTTTTCTGGGGTTACTTCCCTTTTTTTTTGAATGCCACTAGGACCAGCTTGAGAGTCACTGGACCTTTTTCTAACAACAAATTTGTCCAGGGAGCTCTGTGTCTGGCGATTCTTTAACACATCCCTGAAATGACACACCACTGTGTCATTGTACAGGTTGCCAGCACGGCCTGCAACAGCATGGTTAGGGTGATATTCATCCATAAATGCTTGCACATCACTCCATTTGGCACAGATCTCCCTAATCCTTGAAGAAGGCACCTTCTTCCATTTTTGTTCCACCTCCTCCTCCTCCTCTGAACCATTGTCCTGACCACTGGTCTCTTGTTCCAGTTGCTGTTGAAGCTCTTGCAGATCTTCAGTGGTTAGCTTTCCTTGTGCTCCTCCACCAACTGTTCCACATCCTCACCACTCACCTCTAACCCCAAAGACTTGCCCAATTCCACAATTTCTTCCACAACAGGCTCAGGCTCAGGCTCATGCTCAGGGTTCTGAGGCTCAGCCCCAAAACCTTCAAAATCCTCTCTAGGACACAGTCTGGCCACAATTTTCCCCAGGCAGAGTTCAAAGTCCTAGTAGTCACTCCTCCCAAGCCTTACCTATAAGGTGTACACAATGCAGCATATGGAAATGTTTTTCCAAAATTCTCTTAGGGTTATGTTCATGTCTGGGTCACTCAAAGCAATTTTGAAACATTGCTTTGGTATAGAGTTTTTAAAGTTGGAAATGACCTGCTGGTCCATGGGCTGGAGGAGAGGAGTGGTATTAGGGGGCAAGAACTCCACTTTGATGAATTTAAACTCCTCCACAATTTTCTCTACCAAGTTTGGAGGATGACAAGGAGCATTGTCCATTATCAGGAGGCACTTAAGTGGCAAATTATTGTCCAATAGATATTTCTTCACACTGGGGCCAAACACGCCATTGAACCAATCTAAGAAAATGCCCTTTTGTGACCCATGCCTTTTGTTAGACCTCCACATCACACAAGTTAGACTTGCTGACACCGCATCTGCCAAACACTCGGGGATTTTCAAAAAGATACACTAGTAAGGCTTCACTTTGCAATCACCACTGGCAGTGGCACAAAGCATCAAAGTTAGCCTGTCTTTCATGGCTTATGTCCTGGCTGTCCTTTTCCTCCTGAGTATTGTAGGTCCTGTTGGGCATTTTCTTCCAAAACAGGCCTGTTTCATCACAATTAAACACTTGTGGGGAGGAATTGTTCAGCCTCTAGGTACTCCTGGAATTCAGGCACATATTTTTCAGCCGCACTTTTGTCACAACTGGATGCCTCACCATGCCTCATGTTACGGCCCCTATCTAACAATGGTAGTTAGGTAATTACCTCACCGGCCGGCAGTCAGGGGTTACGTCATCAGACCTGATGTTTGACTGCCGGGCCGGCTTGACTGACAGTGCTAACGAGACTCTCCATATACAACACTGGAGAGTTCACCAGCTCCCTGATACACCTAGGAGTGTACGAGACTCTCCTATACACTGCTGGAGAGTGTCACGAGACTCTCCCTATACCACACTGGAGAGTTCACTAGCTCCCTGATACACCTGGGAGTGTTCAACAGACAGACCTGGAGATTGACTCTTCGTGCTGGTGACGGCCTTAGACTATCTACTGGCTTATTCACTGTACCGACTGTGTTCCTGAGACTATGTACCTGAAAATGGACTGTTGTACCTGAACTTATGTACCTGAAAGTGTGTGACACTGGTAACAGGTGGTGTCTTGTGTGACACTGGTAACAGGTGGTGTCTTGTATGACACTATGTGGTGTCAGGTATTTAGTGGTGTAGTCAGTCAGAGTTTGTGACGATGGCACGACACAGGTTGAGTCGTGTATTTGATGTGTCATAACGCGGTGAAAAGGTTTTATTAGAGATGGGTTCATGATGCAAGGAAGGTGTCTTATGGGCACAGAGAGAAGGGTGTCCGGTGGACACAGAAGAGAAGGCGGCCGGGTGACACCGGGGCGTGTCATGTGAACAGAGAACGGGGTCAGGGGACCCCGTGAGAAGGCGTGCCATAAGACAAAGTAGTATCATGACAAGGTGTGGTAGTGTCCTGCGTGACACTAGAAGATGGTAGCGACTTGACACTACACCGAATACTCGATTTTACTTGTTATTTTATCTTGTACTATGATATTGTGTATAGAGAAAATATATGTTTTTACGCAGATTATATAGATTTATGATTTTATTCAGAGTACTATATGTTTTTTTATTAATAATATAATAAATATTAAAAATCTGATATTTTATTTAGTATCCCAAACAGTCGTTATTACAAATGCATCTTTATTTGTAATATGAGTACCTGTCGGGATCATCTTGTTTGTCCGGGAAATGACTGTTTGGGATAATTTATTACATAGTACCTGAATCTTTGTGTGTCGGTCATTTTGTGGTGGGGTGTACGGCCCCCTATCTAACAATGGTAGTTAGGTAATTACCTCACCGGCCGGCAGTCAGGGGGTTACGTCATCAGACCTGATGTTTGACTGCCGGGCCGGCTTGACTGACAGGCAACGAGACTCTCCCATATACAACACCCGGAGAGTTCACCAGCTCCCTGATACACCTAGGGAGTGAAAGAGACTCTCCCATATACACTGCTGGAGAGTGTCAGCAGACTCCCCCTATACCACACTGGAGAGTTCACTAGCTCCCATACACCTGGGAGTGTTCAACAGACAGACCTGGAGATTGACTCTTCGTGCTGGTGACGGCCTTAGACTATTACTGGCTTATTCACCGTACCGACTGTGTTCCGAGACTATGTACCTGAAAATGGACTGTTGTACCTGAACTTATGTACCTGAAAGTGTGTGACACTGGTAACAGGTGGTGTCTTGTGTGACACTAGTAACAGGTGGTGTCTTGTATGACACTATGTGGTGTCAGGTATTTAGTGGTGTAGTCAGTCAGAGTTTGTAGACGATGGCACGACACAGGTTGAGTCGTGTATTTGATGTGTGTCATAACGCGGTGAAAAGGTTTTATTAGAGATGGGTTCATGATGCAAGGAAGGTGTCTTATGGGCACAGAGAGGAAGGTGTCGTGTGACACAGAAGAGAAGGCGGTGGGTGACACCGGGGCGTGTCATGTGACACAGAGAACGGGTGTCAGGGGACCCCGAAAAGGCGGCCATAAGACAAAGTAGTATCATGACAGGTGTGGTAGTGTCCTGCGTGACACTAGAAGATGGTAGCGATTTGACACTACACCGAATACTCGATTTTACTTGTGGTATTTTATCTTGTACTATGATATTGTGTATAGAGAAAATATATGTTTTTACACAGATTATTAGATTATGTTTATTCAGATTATATGCTTTTATATTAATAATATATATTTAATATAATAAAATCTGAAAAATGAGATTTTACTTAGTATCCCAAACAGTCGTTTAATTACAAATGCTTCTTTATTTGTAATACCTCACAACACTATGTATGCCAGTATGCTTCTTAAATTTTTGAAACCAGCCTCTGCTGGCTTTAAATTCGCTCACTTATCACTCTTGCAGGCATTTTCTTAGGAGATCATCATGCAACTGCCTTGTTTTTCACATATTATTGCCTCCAAACAGTATCTCCTGCTAACTGTTTCTCGTTGATCCACACCAACAACAACCTTTCCACATTTTCCAGCACTTGTGGTCTGTGTTTTGTGATCACACATGAACCTTGCAACAACAGCTTCCTTGATTTTACTTGAATTTTTCTTATCCACAATGGTAGCGATGGTAGAAAAGGGTTTACCATACAGCCTGGCCAGCCACTGATACGCACTCCACTTTCATATTTTTCTATTATCTCCTTCTTCAGTTCTATCGTACATATATTTCTGTTCCTCTTTGCCACAGGCTTAGCACTAGGATCTTTCCTTGGACCCATGGTAGCTTATTTAGCAGTTGCAAGCACTAAAAACAGTGGAATAATGACAATATACTGGTATGAATGTGTGGGTGTGGGTGGGTGGTCGCTCCGCCTTGTAAACAATAGCACTGACGCTCCCTGGAGTGCGCTCAGCTGGGCGCCAAGCGGACACGTCCGTTACGAATGTCGTTAGACGAATCAAACAACGTAAGTCGCATTCAAATTTCTTACGTTATAAATATCGGTTATCGAATATAACGTAAGATGATAGCATCGTAAGTCGAGGTACCCTGTACTCTAACCTGTGCCTCACTATCCTCGTAAAAACTTTAAACCGCTTTCAGTAACCTACCTCCTATTTCTACATTTGCAACATCTGCCACATTGCCCTCTATCCACCCTATCATATGCCTTTTCCAAATCCATAAATGCCACAAACACCTCTTTACCCTTATCTAAATATTGTTCACCTATATGTTTCACTGCAAACACTTGGTTTACACACCCCCTACCCTTCCTAAAGCCTCCTTGTTCATCCGCTTATCCTGCTCTCCGTCTTACTCCTAATTCTTTCAATAATAACTCTACCATACACTTTACCAGGTATACTCAACAGACTTATTCCCCTATAATTTTTACACTCTCTTTTTGTCCCCTTTGCCTTTATTCAAAGGAATTATGCATGCTTCTCTGCCAATCTCTAGGTACCTTACCCTCTTCCATGCATTTATTAAATAAAAACACTAACCACTTTAAAACTATAGCCCCACCTACCTTTAACATTTCTATCTTTATCCCATCAATCCCAGCTGCTTTACCCCCTTTCATTCTACTCACTGCCTCACGAACTTCCCCACACTCACAACTTGTTCTTCCTCACTCCTATAAGATGTTATTCCTCCTGCTCTATACACAAAATCACAGCTCTTATCTTCATCAACATTTAACAACTCCTCTAAATATTCCCTCCATCTTCCCGATACCTTAACTCTCCATTTAATAACTCTCCTTCCTATTTTTAACTGACAAATCCATTCTTTCCTAGGTTTTTCAGCTTGTTAATCTCTACTCCAAAACTTTTTTTATTTTCAACAAAATTTGTTGATAACATCTCACCCACCCTCTCATTTGCTTCTTTTACACTGCTTTACCACTCTCTTAACCTCTTTTTCTCTCCATATACTTCTCCCTCCTTGCATCACTTCTACTTTGTAAAAACCTCTCATATGCTAACTCTTTCTCTCTTACTACTCTCTTTACATCATCATTCCACCAATCACTCTTCTTCACTCCCACACCCACTTTCCTATAACCACAAACTTGCTGAACACTCTAGCACTATATTCTTAAACTTACCCCATACCTTCTTCTACCCTACTGATTATACTCTCACTAGCCCATCTGTCCTCCAACAGTTGTTTATATCTTACTCTAACTGCCTCCTCCTTTAGTTTATAAATCTTCACTTCTCTTACTTCGTTTCCATTCTCCTTGTATCCCATCTACCGTTTACTCTCACTGTAGCTACAACTAAAAAGTGATCTGATATATCTGTGGCCCTCTATAAACATGTACATCCTGAAGTCTACCCAACAGTCTTTTATCTACCAATATGTAGTCCAACAAACTACTGTCATTTTTCCCTACATCATATCTTTATACTTATTTATCCTCTTTTTCTGAAAATATGTGTTACCTATAACCAAACCCATTTTTATACAAAGTTCAATCAAATGCTCCCATTATCATTTACACCTGGTACCCCAAACTTACCTACCACCCCTCTCTAAACGCTTCTCCTACTTTAGCATTTAGGTCCCCTACCACGATTACTCTCTCACTCTGCTCAAAAGTTCCTACAACTTGCTTAACATCTCCCAAAATCTCTCTCCTCTACACTCCTCTCTTCTCCAGGTGCATACGCACTTATTATGACCCACTTTTCACATCCGACCCTTATTTTAATCCACATAATCCTTGAATTTATGCATTTATGTTCCCTGTTCTCTATCCATAACTGATCCTTCAACATTATTGCTACCCCTTCCTTAGCTCTAACTCTCTCAGATACTCCTGACTTAATCCCATTTATTTCTCCCCACTGAAACTCACCTACCCCCTTCAGCTTTGTTTCGCTTAGGGCTAGGACATCCAAATTCTTTTCATTCATAACATTAGCAATCATCTCTTTCTCATCATCCACACTACATCCACGCACATTCAAACATCCCAATTGTATGAAGTTTTTCCTTATCTTCTTTTTAGTAATTTATACAGGAGAAGGGGTTACTAGCCCATTGCTCCCGGCATTTAGTCGCTTCTTACGACACGCATAGCTTACGGAGGAAGAATTCTGTTCCACTTCCCCATGGAGATAAGCAGAAATAAAAAAGAACAAGAACTAGGAAGATAAATAGAAGAAAAACCCAGAGGGTTTAGTATATATATGCTTGTACATGCATGTGTAGTGTTACCTAAGTGTAAGTAGAAGTAGCAAGACTTTCCTGCAACCTTGCATGTTTATGAGGCATTTTGTATAACAAACCAGAAACAAGAACAGATCTTGCAAGAATCCTTGGAAGATGTGTTCTTGCAAGAGTTGCAATGAGGCGAAGGTTCAGTGCAAAGCTTGTATAAACCTTGTTGAATTTAAACAACACTACAGAAGGAATACTAGCAAAATAGCTATGAGTTTGGTAGACTGGAGCAATGGAATAGGCCAAAAATGGGGCGTAAATTGGGTGAAATCACCGATGTGTAAATATCACCGTTGGGTTAATTGTATTCTAACCTAACCACTCTGTGATCTGGCAAAGTCACTAATCCGGCATCCTACAGGTCCCGATGATGCCGGATTAGCGATGGCCGACCTATACTACTAGAAATTATTAGTCTATAATGGAATATCTTATTTCAGGCTCTTTAAAGAAATCTGCAACTGGAAGTGCAACTGGACGTGTACAGTTTTCTTGGCCTTTTTGTATCAGGCAACCATCTATTGCATTGGTATGTATTTCATTGTCTTTATTTAACTTTGGTACAGTTAACATTATAGTACAAGTTTATTAATTTTTTTGTATTCTTTCAAATGAAATATGTTTTATTTTTTAGTGAAATTTATATTTTTGGGCCAGGCTGTCACTGGCGCAAAAATTTCAGCAAAACATTCTTTATGTATACATATATGGAAATATTTTGTGGTACCCAAAACCCTGCATGTAGCATTTGAAGAGCATTTTAGGCATGGCCATGTCTGATGTTGCTTCTTTTTTCTGGTTATGGTCTTATACTCTCAGGACTCCGGTATAATCCAAACTCTATATAGGACAGTAAATTCAAACTTAAGTATTTTATTTCTTTTATGCAGTATACAGATAATGTAGTTTGCATGTAATCAGATTTTGTTAAGCACAGAAGAAAGCCACTTGCATGCAGTGTATTTCTGTGTATAAGTTTTAATGGAATACACAAGTAATAGTTTCCTTTCCTTTGACTAATACTGGAGTTCTCTATCATTTTTAACAGCTAAACTTAAGACCTTCCCAGCTGGGAGCCACCAGTCACCATCCAGCATCTCTACAGGTTGTATCACTTAGGCTTATGATAAGATTCACTGCCAGTGGGTACACCTGTATCTGTTGCTGTGGTTCACGTTAGAATTATGTACTCCTTCAGACTAAAAAAAAGAATGTGTAACTAGGTGATCTTATCTAACTTGAAAATGTAAAATCCCCTATTTATCTTTCCTTAACCACTTAACTGTGTCCAATGTGCTAGTACGCAAATGCCTAGAGTGTGTCCAACGTTCTAGTATACACAACTTTTCATTCCCACAAATCTGACTAGTGCTAATATTTTTGACCTCAGCACAGCTCTTTGGGTCTTCCATCTATTCATACATTTGAAAAAAATCTAAGGCCAGCAGGGTCTGCACAGTGTATCATGGTTAACTACTTAGATGATGACTGTAAGTCCAACATACTAGTATGCCTCACTAGCAAAAGTAAACAAAGGAACCAGGAGCTGTTGTTCCACCACCAGCTTCCCTACCAGCAAGCAGGGTTTGCATGTAGCTCAAAGATGACTTAATTAGTCCAAATTTATTACAATTTTATGATACTAACAGTGGAATTCAGCCATAAATCACACTAGGTATATTTAACCCCAGAAAAGTCTGACTGAGATTAGTTTCCAACGTTTTGATGAGTAAAGTCTCTCCTCACTTAACCCTTTCAGGGTTTTTGACATACTAGTACGTCTTACGCACCAGGGTGTTTGATGTACTAGTACGCATAAATTCTAGTGGCTTCAAATCGAGGGGGAGAGAGCTGGTAGGCCTGCATGTGATAGAATGGGTCTATGTGGTAAGTGTGCGCAGTAGGAAAAAAATCTATGCACCCGCATTGCATTGTGGGAGTGGTAATTCAGTGCACCTTTGTCACCAAGCCATGCGGTAAGGAATACCTCACTCAGGCAGTGTGAGTGGTGGGTAAGGCAGTGGGGGTGGGGAAAGCAGTGGGGTTTGTGTAAACAACATTGGCTGGCTGTGGCTGGCTGGGGCTGGCTGGCTGGCTAGGGCTGGCTGTGACTGGCTGGCAGCTATGGCTGACTGTGGCTGGCTGGGGCTGGCTGGCTGTGGCTGGCTGGCTGTGGCTGGCTGGGGCTGGCTGTGGCTGGCTGGCTGGGGCTAGCAGGCTGGCTGGCTGGGGCTGGCTAGCTGGGGCTGGCTGGCTGGGGCTGGCAGGCTGGCTGGCTGTGGCTGGCTGGGACTGGCTGTGGCTGGCTGGCTGGCTGGCTGACTGGCTGTCTGTCTGGCTGTCTGTCTGTCT
>WNWK01027536.1:0-26210 GCA_009830355.1 Cherax destructor | reverse complement strand
ATGTTTTAAGGACCATATAGTAGTAAAATTGATTATATAGTGATATGTAATGTTTGTATAGGCACCATATAGTGGTGATACCATAGTGTATTATATGATAGTGTAATGTTTGTATAACCATATGTGAGTACCGTAATTATTATAGTGTAATGTTTGTATAGGACCATATAGTGAGTGATACCTGGTATTTTTTAAGTGATAGTGTAATTTTTGTATAGGCTTATAGTGAGTATACTGTAGTGTATTATATAGTGTAATGTTTGTATAGGTACCATATAGTGAATACCATAGTGTATTATATAGTGATAGTGTAATGTTTGTATAGGCACCATATAGTGATACCATAGTGTATTATATAGTGATATTGGAATGTTTGTATAGGCACCATATAGTGATACCGTAGTGTATTATATAGTGATAGTGTAATGGTGTGTAGAGTTAGTTTAATATCTTTATTATGCACCCCATACCCATGGTGTGGGCGGTAGTCAAAAGATTACAGAGGTACATAATGAGTCCAGGGACTGGACCCCAAAGTTTTGATAGCTGAGCAAGTTACAAAGGTAATGATCTCACAAGTTACAAAGGTAATGAACTCACAAGTTACAACGGTAATGATCTCACAAGTTACAAAGGTAATGAACTCACAAGTTACAAAGGTAATGAACTCACAAGTTACAAAGGTAATGAACTCACAAGTTACAAAGGTAATGAACTCACAAGTTACAAAGGTAATGAACTCACAAGTTACAAAGGTAATGAACTCACAGTTACAAAGGTAATGAACTCACAAGTTACAAAGGTAATGAACTCACAAGTTACAAAGGTAATGAACTCACAAGTTACAAAGGTAATGAACGCACAAGTTACAAAGGTAATGAACTCACAAGTTACAAAGGTAATGAACTCACAAGTTACAAAGTTAATGAATGCACAAGTTACAAAGGTAATGAACTCACAAGTTACAAAGTTAATGAAATCACAAGTTACAAAGGTAATGAAATCATGTAAGTAAATTTACTTACTTACGTTTATACATGGTTACAATCATGAACAAATTATAAAGTAATGAGCAATGCACTAGTCCACACCCGGTCACAACTGTATTGAGTTATTGGTGCAAATCTTAATTGTTGGGTCACACACACAGTGAAGAGGCAGGGTCAGGAGCTATGAATCGACCCCTGCAACCACAAATAGGTGAGTACACACACACACACACAGTTAACAGGCAGGGCCAGGAGCTATGACTCAACCCCTAAAACCACAAATAGGTGAGTACACACACACAGTGAAGAGGCGGGGATAGGAGCTATGACTCGACCCCTGAAATCACAAATAGGTGAGTACACACACACACACAGTGAAGAGGCGGGGATAGGAGCTATGAATCGACCCCTGAAACCACAAATAGGTGAGTACACACACACACACTGTGAAGAGGCAGGGCCAGGAGCTATGAATCGACCCCTGCAACCACAAATAGGTGAGTATACACACACACACACAGTGAAGAGGCGGGGCCAGGAGCTATGAATCGACCCCTGCAACCACAACTAGGTGAGTACACACAAACAGACTGAATATCTCCAGAAAACTTTTTTGATGAAGATGAAACATTTGGCTTCTTTCATACAAAGCTACAACTGGAGTTTACCTGGAGTATACCTGGAGAGAGTTCCAGGGGTCAATGCCCCTCCGGCCCGGTCTGTGACCAGGCCTCATGTTGGACCAGAGCCTGATCAACCAGGCTGTTACTGCTGGCCGCATGCAGTCCAACGCTATTGTTGCATGGGGATCAACAGCAATTACCCACCTAAAGCCAATAATAACCCAACAAAAAGCCGCAGTAAGAATTATCACAGAATCCAACGCTAGGCAGCACACCCCCCCCACTCTTTAACCCTTTGGGGGTCGGTGCCGTACTAGTACGTTTTACGAGCAGGGGTTGGTGCCGTACTAGTAAGCCCAAATTCTAGTGGCCTCAATTTAAGCAGAAAACGTCTGGTAGGCATACATATGAAAGAATGGGTCTGTGTGGTCAGTGTGCGCAGTATAAAAAAAATCCTGCAGTACACACTGCATAATGAGAGAAAAAAACTCTGACCGTTTTTTCGATTAAAACAGCGACTTTGCAGTCGATTTTCGTATAGTATTTATTGATGTATTCTCGTTTTCTTGGTCTCATTTGATAGAATGGAAGATATATTACAGAAATAGAGATGATTTTGATTGGTATGAGAATGACAAGTACCTTGAAATTGAGCTCAAAGTAGCGAAAATGTTCGATTTTTGACGATGTTCAAGAGTAAACAAATCACACCATGCCTCCCAAAACACATCAACTGGTGAATCTTATATTCATGCACTAGTGCTCTGATATTATTTATACCATTTTTACAATGATGCAGTTGTATACATAACAGTAAATCTTCTATTTTTTGTTAGAATAAAAATTCAAAATGAAAAGCAAAAGTTATGGAACAGGGGCCTGGAGACGTGACTAATGAACAGAGAACATATTATTTTAGTGCCAGGAATGTCTGCCTTGTTTACTCTGGACCCTATTTTGAAATTGGCATCGTTTGAAATTTGTGTGAAATTGGAAAATTGCCATCTTCTGACCACTATTTTGGGTAGATGAAATTGGTAAATAGGCGGTTTCTTGTACTCACTCGATAGAAGAAATGGAGTTCTAGCGAAATAGCTATAATTTGAGGAGACTGAAACATTGGAATTTGTCGAAAATAGGGCTCAAATTGGGCAAAATCGCCGATGCGTAAGTGTCATGGCTACCGCTAACTTCGCGAAAGCATAATTCCGTTAGTTTTCGATCAAATTTCATAATTTTGGTGGCGTTATGATCGGAAAAAGATTCTCTATCATTTCATAAGAAAAAAATAATTTTTTTTTTTCCAAAAAATTTTCGACCCCAGGAACACTTTCCTGAGAAGGCCTGTCAACCCCCAAAGGGTTAAAGACCTAAACCTACTCACTGTTCAGAACATCCATACTTACTACTCTGCTATCTACATTTATAGAACCATTAATTCCAACTTTAACCCTGAGCTAAAACAATTTCTTGACAGTTGTGACAGGACCCATAGACATAACACCAGACATAAACATCTCTTTGACATTCCCCGTGTCCGACTAAATCTATACAAAAATTCAATGCGCATAAAAGGGCCTAAAATCTGGAACTCCCTGCCTGAAAACTCTAGAACTGCAGACAGACACAACCTCCATTTTCAAAAGCACCGTTAAAAAACATCTTATCTCGCCACCGAAGTGGCTAGTTTATTGTGCACCCCATATCCATCCTGTGGACGGTAGCACAAGAGCATATGGATACACAAAAGGCCTAGGCACTAGGCCCCAAAGGGGTTACCAATTGTACATTTGGGTTTATATCTAATAATAATAATAATAATAATATTTTTATTTTGATGCATGTTACAAGTGTACATTGTTATTGGTAGTTACAATTATAAAACTGTAATGCAAGGAGAGCCACTGGCATGCCATGGCATTAGGGGCAGCTTATTCTAAAGACTTATTCACTAAGTACTTAATGCTAAAGAAATTGATTGAGTTATTCTAGTTCTGTATTATTTAAAATTACAATATGATTATACATACTATTAAAAGACAATACAAGAGAAATTGGTTGAGTTTAATCTAGTTGTATATTTTATTTCAAGTTAAAATATGTTGATGCTATACTAGTATAATAACAATACTAGAAAAATTTATTGAGTTTCTTCTAGTTATATATTTTATTTCAAATTAACAAAATGATGATACTATAATATTTTAAATGACAATATGATGATATGAAATTGCAACAAGTGTTAAGGAGGATGACATATAAAATTGAGATTATCTTAAGTAAAATAACATTGGGTTTGAAAGTTTGTTACAGTATGAGTATTTAGTATAGGGTGAGTAGGTGATTTTTGAGAAGAGTCTTAAATTGATTTTTCGACAAGGTTAACTTAATATTTACTGGTAATGAATTCCAGATTCTGGGGCCCTTTATGTGCATAGAATTTTTACATTGGTTAGTATGGACTTGGGGTATGTCAAATAGTGATCTGTGTCTTGTGTCATGGTCGTGGGACCTATTAAAGTTGTTGAGGAGAATTTTGAGCGGAGGGTTGATATTAGCATGTAGAGTTTTATGTATGTAGAAGGCACATGAATAGGTATGAATATTTTTTACGGTGAGTAGTTTTAAAGTTTTGAATATAGGTGGAGTATGCTGTCTAGAGTGGGAATTTGTTATCATCCTGACTGCAGCCTTTTGCTGGGTTATGAGTGGTCTAAGGTGATTTAATGTTGTTGAGCCCCATGCACAGATTCCATAGGTGAGATAAGGTTAGATAAGAGAATGATATAGTGCAATGAGAGCTGGTTGTGGCACATAATAGCGTATTTTAGATAATATACCTGCTGCCTTTGAGATTTTCTTGGAAATTTGTTGTATGTGTGTTTGGAATTTAAGACTACTGTCAAGGTGGATCTACATTTCAATTATCTGTTACAAGCAAATTTAGGAAATTTGCTTAGTACAAATGGTATCTTATTTCATGAATAAGATATCTTGACATGTCACATAGGTTATTATACTGTCTATCTCTATATTCCTCAATAAGTGCACAATTAAGCACATAGTGTTCAAAACAGTGACCATATGCCTGATCACATAATTTGCATTTAGTTTGATCATCATCTGTGTCTCCCAAACTGTCAGAAGTACCTGTAGCCAAGCCTAAGCCTGGCCACTACAACATCAGTCAGTCTGTTCACATTGCAAGTTGCTCCACAAACATGCCCATCTGTGCTCGCATTATCATGAGCACAGATGGGCACGCTCATGGAAATTAATTTCGATTTATATCTTATTTTATTTCATTGCAGGTTACATGGGTATTGGAAGTTACAATGTAAATTGAGTGCAAGGAGAGCCACTGACATGCCATGGCATTAGGGGCAGCTTATTCTAGTCCTTAAAAACTAGGTACTTAATATTAGAGAAATTTATTGAGTTTATTCTAGTTAAAAAAAATTTTCAAAATTACAATATGATGAAATTTTACTGTTTAAATTATTATATAATGATATTAGATCTTAGATTGTTACAGGTGTTAAGATTCTTGAATGATAATATGGAATTGAGATTATCTTAAGGAAAATAACATTGAGCATTTTTGACATTAACTTATAATATGAGTAGGGGGTAACATAATAGTAACATATTATTAAAAATTGAGATTATCGTATAGGAAAGTAACAATGAGCATTTTCAAAGTAGTTTATAGCATGATCATTTAGGTTTGGGTGAGTAGGTGGTTTTGAGTTGAGTCTTAAATTGATTTTCAGACAAGATTATCTTAATATTTACTGGTAATGAATTCCAGATTCTGGGGCCCTTTATGTGCATAGAATTTTTACATAGGTTGATATGAACACGGGGTATATCAAAAAGTGATCTGTGTCGTGTGTTGTGGTCATGGGTCCTATTAAAGTTGGTGAGGAGAGTTTTGAGCAGAGGGTTTATATTAGAGTGTAAAGTTTTATATACGTAGTAGGCACAAGAGTAAGTATGAATGTTCTTTACGGTGAGTAGTTTGAGACTTTTGAATATTGGTGGAGTATGCTGTCTAGAGTGGGAATTTGTTATGTTCACTTATCTGTTACAAGCAAATTTAGGAAATTTGCTTAGTATAAGTGGTATCCTACCTTCACTAATAAGATATCTTGACATGTCCCATAGGTTATTATACTGTCTATCTCTATATTCCTCAATAAGTGGACAATTCAGCACATAGTGTTCAAGACAGTGACCATATACCTGATCACATAATTTGCATTTAGTTTGATCATCATCTGTGTATCTCCCAAACTGCCAGAAGTACTTGTAGCCAAGCCGAAGCCTGGCCACTACAACATCAGTCAGTCTGTTCACATTGCAAGTACCACAGGGTAGGTTCCGATACTGTCGTGTGCCAATGGGCTTCCTCGTGTCGCAGGATGCCTACACACAACGGTACGATGCCATCATCGCTGATGTACCCAGAAAGACCAAGTGCGTGGATGACGCCATCATTTGGGACACAGATTTGAAGGAACATTGGTGGCGAGTGATTGACTACCTGGAACTCGTAGGACGCAACGGTGTAATCCTCAACCCAGCTAAGTTTCAGTTTGCCTCGATGGAAGTTGAATTTGCTGGGTTTCAGATAACCAAATCCGAGGTGAAACCTTTACCTAAATACCTAAATGCCATCGCGACATTTCCCAGACCCTCCAACATTACGGATGTGCGGGCCTGGTTTGGGCTGGTTAACCAGTTATCACACTACGGCAGGACCACGGACATGATGGCACCATTCAAATCGCTCCTTAGCCCTAAGGTCAGCTTCAAATGGGACCCGGAACTGGAAGAGGCGTTCCATCGGTCAAAAGAGGCAATCATCAAGGAGATCGAGACAGGGGTCGAGATATTCGACCCTAGCAGGCGGACGTGCCTCAACCCCGACTGGTCTCGAACAGGGGTGGGATATTGGCTACGGCAGAAACATTGCAGCTGTGATGGTGCTATTCCGGGGTGTTGTGCAGACGGTTGGAAGATAACACTGGCCGGATCTCGCTTCTTAAGGGATGCCGAGAAGCGGTATGCACCGATTGAGGGAGAAGCCTTAGCTGTCGCATGGGCACTGGAGGATAGTTGCTTCTTCACCATGGGGTGCCGAGATCTCATCGTAACGACAGACCACAAGCCGCTCGTGAAAATTCTTGGGGATCAGGCACTAGATGACATCACCAATCCGAGGCTCTTCAGACTCAAACAGCGCACCCTCATGTGGCAGTACAAGATTGTGCACGTGCCTGGCCAGACCATTCCAGCGGCAGATGCTACATCTCGATATCCATCAGCCACAGCCCCGATGGACATAGCCAGCGAGTTGTGCGCTCTGTCCCCGGTCCGGCTCCCAGCAGGTACCCATGATGACCTGGAGACTCTACTCATAGCGGCGGCAAGATCAGCTGCGGACTTGCTTGACGCTGTCACATGGGAAAGAGTCAAGAGGGGCACCTCCGCAGACCAGGACCTCCAACTGCTCATGCCACTAGTCGAGTTTGGGTTCCCACCATCCCGCGATGCCTTACCCGAGGAACTGCAACCGTACTGGCAGTACCGCGACAGATTATCTCTCGTGGACGAAGTCGTCATGATGGACCACAGGATCGTGATACCATGGGCACTTCGGAATGAGGTATTACGGACACTTCATGCTGCTCACCAAGGCACCAGTCGCATGCACAGTAGGGCATTAGGCGCCGTCTTTTGGCCCGGCATCACCAGAGATATCGAGGGCACACGGTCCAGGTGCCATGCTTGCTGGGGAATGTCACCTTCCCAGCCATGCATGCCACCAGTACAGCCATGTGTACCAAGAAACCCCTTTCAAGCCATTGCCGCTGACTTTTGCGTGTTGCATGGCATTGGGTACTTGGTCATTGTGGACAGGTTCAGTGGCTGGCCACACGTCGTCGCATCTAAGTCTGGCGCCAGGGGCTTCATCACAGCCCTTCTCAATTACTTTGCAACGTTCGGCATACCCGAAGAATTGAGCACAGACGGAGGCCTGGAGTTCACTGCAAAGGAAACAATGTCACTTCTACAACGATGGGGCGTGAGACATCGCCTGTCATCAGCTTACCACCCGCAGTCCAATGGGCGGGCGGAGGTGGCTGTCAAGTCTATGAAGCGCTTACTGACATCGCACACAGACGCAAATGGCAGCCTCGACACGGAGGCGGTAGCTGCTGGCTTGCTTCAATATCGAAACACGCCAGACCCTCAGACCAACATGTCACCGGCACAAATCATCTTCGGCAAGAATCTTCGGGACCTCCTACCCATTGCCCCGGGGACGCAGGTATTCACCAACTCAGTGATTCACCCAGTGTGGCGTCAAACATGGAGCATGCAAGAAGAGGCCCTCCGACTGAGGTTTGCCAAGCAAGTCGACGATTTACAGCACCACACCCGGCAGCTCCCCCCCTTAGCGCCTGGTCATCGGGTGGTTCTGCAAAACCAGACCGGGAATCACAGCACGAGATGGGACAGGACCGGTGTGATAGTGGAAACAAAGCCGTTTGACCAATACTTTGTCAAGGTGGATGGCTCGGGTCAGCTCACTTTGTGGAATCGGCGGTTCCTGCGCCACATCCAGGGGCTGGCCAATACCAACCAGCCCGTGTCATCACCATATACGTGTCATCAGCCTTCCAACACCCCATCCACGCCAGCCAGTGGTGAAGTACAGGACGGCGAGCTGCCTCCGGCGCCCGATGCTGACTCAGCAGCTACATCTCCACAGTTGCACGGCACAGCACCGAACCCCAACCCTCCCATAGAGCGCATGGACCAGGCAGTCCCACGGGCAGAAGGACCCGACCCGACCATATCACGACACACCCCTGCGTCGCCACCTCCAAGACCTCGCAGAGACAGACGTCCACCGGCGTACCTACGGGATTACGTCACCGAGTGAGGAGTTTCCTGCTGGAAACTGGGGGGGATGTGGGATGTAGGTGACGTGGCATAGAGTGAGTCAAAGTTGGCGGGCCGGCGGCACCCTTGCGCCGCCTGTAGGTGAGGCAGTGAAACTCGAGTCGTAAACAAACAGAGTGCGGGGCCGTCAAACACGTATTACCTTCCTAATATGTAAGTCAGTAATTACGTGTTATGTAGCATAAGGCACTGCACACCCACTATAGAGTTACGTCCGTACAGTGTACATTAATGATATATTAGGACTAGGAGGTACCATGTGCGCTTATCTAGTCAGGTGTGCATCCTAATTTGTTTCTTTGCAGCTAGGAGCATTCGCTATGTTGTATCTTAATAAAGGATTATCAGCACATCCCCGAATGTCTCTTTGACCAAAAATAGTCCTAGAGATTTGAAGTATAGAGACTACACCGAAAGGGTGGCAGCCACATTTACAATATGTGGCAAATGGGTTATATACACGAGTTTGCCATGTATTTAATGTAATTTTGTGACAACCTGTGCAACTCCAGCTTATTACACTTTCCCCAATCCCTGTTCCTGGCTATGAAAACTAGATTTTGTTCAATAGTGCAGAAAACTAGTAGATTTAGATTTTACCACCGAAGTGACTAGTTTATTGTGCACCCAATATCCATCCTGTGGAGGGTAGGAACTAGGCCCCAAAAGGATTAACAGGTGTACATTTGGATTTATATCTACAGTTCACTTATCTGTTACAAGCAAATTTAGGAAATTTGCTTAATATATCTGGTATCTTATTTTCATTAATAAGATATCTTGACATGTCACATAGGTTATTATACTGTATCTATATTCCTCAATAAGTGGACAATTAGCACTGTTCAAGACAGTGACCATATGCTGACCACATTTACATTTGGTTTGATCATGTGTTGACCAAACTTCAGAGTACGTACAGTGGACCTCGGTTCGAATACCGGAATCGGAATATGTAAGTATAATTTTTAGTTCTGTGGAAGTGTATTGGGGTCTGAAATAGCACCTACATGACATTATTTCAGGACGTAAATTGTTGAAATGGCACTTGAGCAGGCTTCTGCAATGAATTTTCGTTAACCGAGGTCCATACTTGTAACCAAGCCTAAGCCTGGCCACAACAACATCAGTCAGTCTGTTCACATTGTAAGTTGCTCCATAAACATACAGTGGTACCTCTACTTACGAGCTTAATTCGTTTCAGACGGCTATTCAAGTGCCGATACCGAAGGAATTTGTTCCCATAAGAAATAATGAAAATTAGGTTAATCCATTTCAGACCCCCAAAAATACACTTACAAAAGCACCTACAAAAATACACTTACATAATTGTTAGAGTTGGGAGCTGCTCCTAAGAAGAGGTACCACTGTACTTATCTACGTTCATTTTATAGTGGGTTATAGATCTACTCAGACTTCTAACTGCATTCCTATAACAATCATTTTCATTATTTACTTCCCTCCTAATATTATTCCTAATGCTAGACACAGACATACCAAAGTTATATTCTACATTCTCCTTCAGGGTACTCTTCTTGGCTAACATGAAAACTAGTACAGTAAACAAAACTAAAAATGATATTCAATAGTTACGTATTCAGTTTACAAAATTTAAAGTTTTCACCATGCTGTTCACAGCAAGATCATGCAACCTAGTCAGTTAAATACTGTCGGACATTCAGACTGGTAGTCTGAAAAGTAATACTGAGCAGAATACCAGCAAGCAAAAATTACAGAATACGTACCAGAAAGTATAAATTTGAAAAAAAAAAAAAAACTAGAATACACTGACCTTTTTATTCCTGTACAGGGAATTTATGATCAACATCATGCAGTTCACCTCTGCCTGAAATGCATGCTTCTCTGCCTTCTCTCTCATTTCCTTAATCTGAAGCGGAAAAAAATCCCTTTAGTTAAAAATTTTATAGAAAATTTTATTCTTCTGGTCCCTACTGGCTGTCAAACTTTGAATTATTGTATGTACTACTGAGTGCTATGTAGACTAGGGGTATACCGGGAGAGGGTTTTGGGGGTCAACATCCCTGTGACCTGGTCTGTGGCCAGGCCTAGCGGTGGATCAGAGCATGATCATCCAGGTTGTTACAATCAAGAATTACATGGTGGCAAGTAAAACTGCCAGTTTTAAAAAAAAAATTAATTTCAACCATAAACTCTTATGCTCACTACGTTGTCACACTAAACCAGACTACTTTAAAGAATTCACAATTTCTGTGTTAAACATTAGAAAAAACATGCAGAACAGAAACAGCTTATGAGAAACTTCTAATGTAAACATTCTGATCCACCGCTAGGCCTGGCCACAGACCAGGTCACGGGGTGTTGACCCCTAAAACCCTCTCCAGGTATACCCCTAATCTACATAGCACTCAGTAGTACATACAATAATTCAAGGTTTTGGATTAAAGGATAAGCAATGGAAGCCTTCAGCTAAATGGTTAACTGCCTGTTTTAATTTGTACTTTAAAAACTAATTTACATTGGATTAATGTCCTTAAAGCTTAAATACAAGGTGAACAAATTTAGAGCAAGAGCAATGTTATCTGAAGGGAGTAGGGCTGGAGTCAAAGATTTAAACAAGTACACAATACAGTAAATTAGTTCCCTATTTATTTTACATATGTCTAGAGTACTTAAAAGCTCTAGCAAGAACTTAGGTTAGTACAAAATTTATAAACCTTTTAAGGCAGAAGGAAAAATTATAAGTTTAGCAAGCATTTAACTTTCAGGAAACATTAAGAACTCTCATCGTCAAGCAAGAGAAGAAATCTAGTTTACAGAAGATTAAACTGACAGCACAAAAGGTGCCATTAGCTCAAGAGAAAGTCACTGAAGACACTACTGAATTTCATATATAAAAAATTCAGAAAGCTTAAATTGAACACTTAGGACTATATTTAAAATCTATTTGACCTATATTTTATCTTGCCTGAAATGCTCGCATAACAAGAGCTTCCTACATATACTAGCAGGTGCCAATTTTTTAAAAACTGATGTAAATATACAAGTGTATAATATACTATGTACGTTCATATACAGTGGACCCCAGTTTCGTAACCCGGAAATCGTACAGTTATGTAAGTATAATATTGTAAGTGCTTGTGGAAGTGTATTTTGGGGGTCTGAAATAGACTAACCTACGTGACATTTTCCTTAAGGGAGTAAATTCGTTCGGTAATGGTGCTTGAGCAGACTTCAGGAGTGAAGTTTTTACGAAACTAGGGTCCACTGTACAGTGGACCCCAAGTTACGTATTACCACCGGAAATCGTACAATTATGTAAGTATAATATTGTAAGTGCGTTTGTAAGTGTATTTTTGGGGTCTAAAATGGACTAATCTACTTGACATTTTCTTAAGGAGTAAATTGTCGTAATGGCACTTGAGCAGGCTTCTGGAATGAAGTTTTTACGTTACTCAGGGTTCCACTGTACATACTATACATTGTTTACAGTATCTCAAATACCAAACCAGATGGGAAAGTTTAGTCCTACAGTGTAGAATTTTTAAATTCTTACTATGTAATCCAATTTAATGTTAATTGACAATTTTGTGTACCGCCCTGTGCCACATTAAGACAATAACTTCTTAGCTTCCTTTTCTCTGGCCACTACATTATCATTGCGTGAACCCTCCATGCTAGCACCCAGATCTTGCTTCACAGTATTATTATTATTATAATCAAATAGAAGCGCTAAACCACAGGGGTTATACAGCGCTGCTTGCTTCACAGTATCATTGCCTCTTGCATACCCTGAAGTATAAATTAACTAATTGAAAGTTACCCAATACCTACATTAATACTACATTAAACTATACATTGCATCTAAAGCTATTTTATTCAAACTGCAGATAATGGAATGGAAAGTTAATGGGGAAAAAGGGTAACCTTATTAATTTAATGTTATAGAAAAGGAGACTATTTCTTCAGTGAGATTCTTGTTTGAATTTTAACCAAGAGGGGTTAGCAGCCCAGGATAACTGCAAAAAAAGTCCATGCATCAAGGGCTTATCTTCTCTCTCAGGATGTGACCCACATCAGTCAACTAACACCCAGGTACCTTCTTACTGCTAGGTGAAGCAAGGGCAGGTTAAGGAAACATGCACAGCATTAACAGGAATTACTGCTACCTTGGAATAAGAGTCCTCTGCACATTTGGCACTGAACTTCAATGTTAATATTTTAATTTTGAGCCTTATGATCCCTGGGAATTACCAGATGTCTTGCTACCTTCTGGTAAATTGCATCATTTGGGAAGGACACTCAGCATGTCACTGTGCAGGTACATAAGTACCTGTATCATACCTAATGAAAATTACCTAGGATAAAAAACATAAGTCACTTTTTCCACTGGGTTATACTAGATAATTTACACTAAGATAATCGTTCTCTTATCTATGCCTATAGCTTGGCCCAGCTATAGAAGAGGAAAGTGGGGAGGAAAAATATGCACTTCCTGACTGTCTTCAGGGGCCTTGTTGGCTAGCAAGTGCCACCCACGTTGATCAGAATTAGGAGTTCCAGAACATAAGAATGGAGGAACACAGCAGAAGGCCTACTGGCCCATACAAAACAGGTCCACCACTACCCAGTGTAAAATGGGTACCTGAGTGTTAGTGGACTGGTGTGGGTTGCATCCTAGGACAAAACTCACCGAATCTGCCCGAAATGCTCAGCATAAGCGGCTTTCTATATAGTAGTATGTCAATGGTGTCAACTAGGCCTGTATACCATGTACATGTACTATTAGTAAATAAAAAAGTATTATTTACAAGCCCCGTGGCCTGGCTGGCAAAGCTCTCGCTTCACACGAGGAGGACCCGGGTTCGATTCATGGCGGGGTGGAAACATTTTGATGCATTTTCTTAAACCTGTTGTCCTGTTCACCTAGCAGCAAGTAGGTGCCTGGGTGTTAGTCTACTGGTGTGGGTCGCATCCTGGGGGACAAGATTGAGGACCACAATGGAAATAAGAGACAGTTCTCAATGACGCACTGACTTTCTTGGGTTATCCTGGGTGGCTAACCCTTCGGGTTAAAAATGCGAACAAAATCTTATCTGTAAGAGTGTAGTGGGTGGTGGAAGTACCTCAGCTCACCTCAGTATTGCTCTTCTGTTTTATAAGATATGGTCATTTTTTTAAGGTAGCTGATCAAAGTTAGTCTCATCTGCCATAATGTTTTCCACCACCTCAGGTATTACTTTATCGAAACACTAATCATCAGGAATTAGTTATTTTATTCAGGTATACACAGTTACATAGATTATCATACATAGCAGCACATGTGTAGAGAACATAGGATAACCCAAAAAAGTCAGTGACATTTGCATTAGGGTCCTTCCCTCTGACATTGTTGGTTCTCCCTCCCATAGGCCTCAGTTTTCCCTCACTTCTCCTCCAAGTAGCAAGATTGCTGCACCTCTTCCACACTCCTCTACAACTTCAGTGTTCTCGTCTAAAGGCATAGTGAAGCTGGGAAAAGCTTGGTAATACAAATTCAAATTCTTTATTTCATGTAATACAAGGTGGGGGGTACTTATAGTTATACATTAAAGTTGATATTACAAGATGGCCAATAATATGCCTAGGAATGCCTAGGCTTTTCAGGCAGTCTTATGATAGGTCTTACTCAATAGCTATACAATGAATATACAGATTGTAAGGTTAGGTTAGGTTTACAAAATTTAGGTACTGGAATTTAAACATTGAGAATTTAACAATTAATATAAAAAGTTAGCAATTAGTTTATATATTAATGATAAAGGTGATATATTGGCATAATATAGTTTCTATATTGGAGTATCTTAGGCAAACTTATGACTAGCTTAAGTATTATGGAGTAATAGTTGTATTAGAATTTTGTTAGAACTGTGCAAATTAAGGGGAATCACAGATATCAATAAGTGTATTTTGCTGTGGTTAGTAATGTGCAAATTAAGGAGAATCACAGATATCAATAAGTGTATTTTACTGTGGATATGTGCAAGATAAAGTAGTTTTCGTATGGTTAACTACCGGTTGGGTGCGTAAGTGAGATAAGATGTTTTTAACGGTGCTTTTGAAAATGGAGGTTGTGTCTGCAGTTCTAGAGTTTTCAGGCAGGGAGTTCCAGATTTTAGGCCCTTTTATGCGCATTGAATTTTTGTATAGATTTAGTCGGACACGGGAATGTCAAAGAGATGTTTATGTCTGGTATTATGTCTATGGGTCCTGTCACAACTGTCAAGAAAGTGTTTTAGCTCAGGGTTAAAGTTGGAATTAATGGTTCTATAAATGTAGATAGCAGAGTAGTAAGTATGGATGTTCTGGACAGTGAGTAGGTTTAGGTCTTTGAAGAGTGGGGGGGTGTGCTGCCTAGCATTGGATTGTGTGATAATTCTTACTGCGGCTTTTTGTTGGGTTATTATTGGCTTTAGATGGGTAATTGCTGTTGATCCCCATGCACAAATGGCATATGTGAGGTAGGGATAGATGAGTGAGTAGTATAGTGTGAGTAGGGCTGATTGTGGTACATAATACCGTATCTTAGAGAGGATCCCCACAGTTTTGGACACTTTCTTTGTTATGTGTTGGATATGGGTGCTGAATTTCAGGCTGCTGTCAAGGTGAAGGCCCAGGAACTTGCCTCGTTATGTCTAGCAATAGGTGTAGAGTTGATCTTAATGTTTAATTGTGGATCATCTGTTCTGTTGCCAAACATAATATAGAGGTCTTATCAGTGTTGAGTGTAAGTTTATTGGCAGTCATCCATGTTGATATTTTTATTAATTCGTCGTTAACAATGGTATTAAGCGTGGCAAGGTTTGTGTGGGAGATGACATAAGTTGTGTCGTCAGCAAAGAGTATTGGTTTCAGGTGTTGTGATACATTGGGAAGATCATTGATGTATAAGAGGAAGAGCAGGGGACCAAGGACACTTCCCTGCGGTACGCCGGTGTCTAGTGGTAGTGTCGTGGAGGATGTGTCTTTAATAGTGACATACTTGTACCTATTAGTGAGGTAGGATTTGAGGTATGCTAGTGCATGACCTCTTATTCCATAGTGGTCAAGTTTGTGGAGTAGGATGCCGTGGTTTACTGTGTCAAAAGCTTTCCTTAAGTCAATAAAAAGTCCTAGTGGATATTCCTTATTTTCAAGTGCTGTGTAAAGCAGGTCTATCATTTTTACTATTGCATCGTTAGTGCTTTTATTTTTCCTGAAGCCAAATTGGCAGGGGTTGAGTATGCTTTGTGTCGTTATAAACGAGTATAATCTCTTGTGCACAAGTTTCTCGAATATTTTGGATAGCAATGGTAGATTTGATATAGGCCTATAGTTATTTACGTCTGTAGGGTTCTACCACGTCAAATCGGTGCCCTGACAATATTACGAGTAATTTACTGGTGCGGGAAAATATTATCTACACATTACAACTAACCATTAAATATTAGGGAGATATTTACCTCACAAACCAGGATTTTGTTCATGGTGTTTATTTTCCGCTTGGCTAATAATAATAATAATAATAATAATAATACTTTATTGTGACATGGTACAATGATACATGGTAGCAATATATATTTCTTAATGAGATGTACATGCCAAAAGCCCCTAATATGCTGTGCATTGCGGGCATTCTTAAGAGTACTTTATTCTATACTACATGGTAAAAAGTTATGGTTGACAATTTATAAAATAAGTATAATTGCATATCTAAGTTATAAAGTTTGAATATAAGTTGAACATATCAATTAATTGCAGCAATGCAACTAATTGAGTGAGATAACAATTTAAAAAATTAGTTGCATTGCAGTTACAGTTTACGTGGTCATTATAATGTAAATGTTAGGTAATAGTTAGCTTAGTATGTATTATTCATAACAGGTTTTTACATTTAAGTGATTAGTCAGGTTTTTACATTAAGTGATTATTCTACTTTGTTGAGAATGTTTGATATTGAGCATTTAGCTTTGGGTGAGAAGGTGATTTTTTAGCATCGTTTTGAATTGGGGTACAGGCAGGGTTTCTTTGGCAATGACAGGTAATGAATTCCAAATTTTCGTGCCTTTTATATGCATTGAGTTTTTACATAGTGTTAGATGGACACGGGGAACATCGAGGAGTGATCTGTGTCTAGTGTTATGGTCATGTGTCCTGTTAAAATTGGTAAGGAGAAGTTTGAGTGGTGGGTTAATATTTGCATAGAGTGTTCTATGTATGTAATAGGCACAGTAAAAAGTATGGATGTCTTGTATGGTGAGTAAGTTTAGGTTTTTGAATATTGGTGGAGTATGTTGTCTGGAGTGTGAATTTATCATTATAACTGCTGCCTTTTGTTGTGTTATTAGTGGTCTGAGATGAGTTATTGATGTAGAGCCCCATGTGCAGATTCCATAGGTGAGGTATGGGTAAATGAGTGAGTGATATAGGGTAAGGAGAGCTGGTTGTGGAACATAGTACCGTATCTTGGATAGTATTCCCACGGTCTTTGAGACTTTCTTGGAAATTTGTTGTATATGTGTCTGAAATTTAAGGCTACTGTCAAGATGGATTCCTAAGAATTTTCCCTCTGTGAGTTTTGCGATAGGGTACCCGTTTATCATTATGTTAAGTGGTGCGTTTGTAGCTCTGTTCCCAAACTGGATAAAATAGGTTTTATCAATATTGAGAGTAAGTTTGTTGGTCATCATCCAGGTAGATATTTTCTGCAATTCAGTATTTGCAGTGTTGGCTAGTGTGTCTGGGCTTGGGTGAGAGATAACGTATGTAGTGTCATCTGCAAAAAGTATGGGTTTGAGTAGTTGAGATGCATTTGGTAGGTCGTTAATGTAAATGAGAAAGAGTAGTGGGCCAAGAACACTTCCCTGTGGGACACCTACGGTAATAGTTTGTGCGGTGGAGCTAGGTGAGGTAGGAATATATTTGTTTATGAATTAATTTTTCAAAGATTTTGGAGAGAAGGGGTAAGTTAGATATCAGCCTGTAATTATTAAGGTCTGTTTGAGCTCCTCCTTTATGTATTGGGGTGACCCTCGCTATTTTGAGTATTGATGGGAAGGTAGAGGATTTTAGGTAGTTGAGGGAGTGTCCTCTTATACCATAGTGTGATAATTTTAGGTGTAACAGATCATGGTCAACTGTATCAAAAGCTTTACGTAAATCAATGAAGATTCCCACTGGGATTTCTTTTTTTTCAAGGGCGGTGTAAATTATTTCTAACATGTGTATAATGGCATCATTTGTATTTTTATTAGGCCTGAATCCAAATTGACAGTGGTTGAGTATGCTGTTGGAGGTGAGGTAGGAATATATTTGTTTATGAATTAATTTTTCAAAGATTTTGGAGAGAAGGGGTAAGTTAGATATCAGCCTGTAATTATTAAGGTCTGTTTGAGCTCCTCCTTTATGTATTGGGGTGACCCTCGCTATTTTGAGTATTGATGGGAAGGTAGAGGATTCAATGGATTTGTTAAAGAGTGTAGCAATAATTGGTGAGAGATCTTGAGAGGCTTTTTTGTATATAAATGGTGGTAAGTTATTTAGGTCACCTGCTTTGTTTTTTAGTGTGTTGATTATAAGTGAAACTTCTATTGGGTTGGTTGGGGCTAGGAATAGTGTGTTCGGATAGGTGCCAGTGAGATAGTCGTTAGGTGGAGTATTTGAACTTATGATTTTGCTTGCCAGCTTTTTACCTATGGTGGAGAAGAAATCATTGAGTTTGTTTGCTGTTTCAATAGGTGGGAGTAGGGGTTCATCTGGTTTTGTTAGCTTGATTGTTCTGTTTGTGGATATCTTTTTAGTTCCTAGAATTTCAGATAGGGTTTTCCAGGTCTTTTTTATATCACCTTTTAAGTTATGTAATCTGTTCTCATAGTACAATTTTTTTAACCTTCTTATCAGACTCGTTAGGTTTGATGAGTAGCGTTTTGTTTGCTCTCTTGTTTGCTCTCTCTTTTAGTTGTGATTTGTTTAGTTTTTTTAGGGCAATGCTTGTTATAGAGGTATTGGGTCTTTTTAAGAAAATTATTAATACATAAGTCAGTATTTGGGAAGTTGTCTATTTCTGTTTGCCAGTCAGTGTTTGTCATAGCTCTTATTCATAGCCTCTTATTCATACAATACTTCCCAAGGAGTCAAGTAATTTTCCGCCCAATAATGAAATTATTGAAACAAACCATACCACGGATGGGGTTCGAACCCGTGGTCAGTGTCTCAGAACTCCAGACCGAGTTATAAGACTCTCTGACCGCGAGTTTGAACCCCACCCGTGGTATGGTTTGTTTGCAATCATGTCATTACGATTTCGCAAGTCATATTAAAACACAAAATACGTCAAAATATGATTGCAACTTTCTCAATCATTGTCCCTGGCAGGAATGACATAATCATTGTCCCTGGCAGGAATGACAATCATTGTCCCTGGCAGGAATGACAATCATTGTCTCTGGCAGGAATGACAATCATTGTCCCTGACAGGAATGACAATCATTGTCTCTGGCAGGAATGACAATCATTGTCCCTGGCAGGAATGACAATCATTGTCCCTGGCAGGAATGACAATCATTGTCCCTGGCAGGAATGACAATCATTGTCCCTGGCAGGAATGACAATCATTGTCCCTGGCAGGAATGACAATCAGTCCCTGGCAGGAATGACAATCATTGTCCCTGGCAGGAATGACATAATCATTGTCCCTGGCAGGAATGACAATCATTGTCCCTGGCAGGAATGACATAATCATTGTCCCTGGCAGGAATGACAATCATTGTCCCTGGCAGGAATGACAATCATTGTCTCTGGCAGGAATGACAATCATTGTCCCTGACAGGAATGACAATCATTGTCCCTGGCAGGAATGACAATCATTGTCCCTGGCAGGAATGACAATCATTGTCCCTGGCAGGAATGACAATCATTGTCCCTGGCAGGAATGACATTGTCCCTGGCAGGAATGACAATCAGTCCCTGGCAGGAATGACATAATCATTGTCCCTGGCAGGAATGACATAATCATTGTCCCTGGCAGGAATGACATAATCATTGTCCCTGGCAGGAATGACAATCATTGTCCCTGGCAGGAATGACAATCATTGTCCCTGGCAGGAATGACAATCATTGTCCCTGGCAGGAATGACAATCATTGTCCCTGGCAGGAATGACAATCATTGTCCCTGGAAGGAATGACATAATCATTGTCCCTGGCAGGAATGACAATTATTGTCTCTGGCAGGAATGACAATCATTGTCCCTGGCAGGAATGACAATCATTGTCCCTGGCAGGAATGACAATCATTGTCCCTGGCAGGAATGACATAATCATTGTCCCTGGCAGGAATGACAATTATTGTCCCTGGCAGGAATGACAATCATTGTCCCTGGCAGGAATGACAATCATTGTCCCTGGCAGGAATGACAATCATTGTCCCTGGCAGGAATGACATAATCATTGTCCCTGGCAGGAATGACAATTATTGTCTCTGGCAGGAATGACAATCATTGTCACTGGCATGAATGACAATCATTGTCCCTGGCAGGAATGACAATCATTGTCCCTGGCAGGAATGACATAATCATTGTCCCTGGCAGGAATGACAATCATTGTCCCTGGGAGGAATGACAATCATTGTTACTGGCAGGAATGACAATCATTGTCCCTGGCAGGAATGACAATCATTGTCCCTGGGAGGAATGACATAATCATTGTCCCTGGCAGGAATGACAATCGTTGTCCCTGGCAGGAATGACAATCATTGTCCCTGGCAGGAATGACATAATCATTGTCCCTGGCAGGAATGACAATCATTGTCCCTGGCAGGAATGACATAATCATTGTCCCTGGCAGGAATGACAATCATTGTCCCTGGCAGGAATGACAATCATTGTCCCTGGCAGGAATGACAATCATTGTCCCTGGCAGGAATGACATAATCATTGTCCCTGGCAGGAATGACAATTATTGTTCCTGGCAGGAATGACATAATCATTGTCCCTGGCAGGAATGACAATCATTGTCCCTGGCAGGAATGACAATCATTGTCCCTGGCAGGAATGACAATCATTGTCCCTGGCAGGAATGACAATCATTGTCCCTGGCAGGAATGACATAATCATTGTCCCTGGCAGGAATGACATAATCATTGTCCCTGGCAGGAATGACATAATCATTGTCCCTGGGGAATGACATAATCATTGTCCCTGGCAGGAATGACATAATCATTGTCCCTGGCAGGAATGACATAATCATTGTCCCTGGCAGGAATGACAATCATTGTCCCTGGGAGGAATGACATAATCATTGTCCCTGGGAGGAATGACAATCATTGTTACTGGCAGGAATGACAATCATTGTCCCTGGCAGGAATGACAATCATTGTCCCTGGGAGGAATGACATAATCATTGTCCCTGGCAGGAATGACAATCGTTGTCCCTGGCAGGAATGACAATCATTGTCCCTGGCAGGAATGACATAATCATTGTCCCTGGCAGGAATGACAATCATTGTCCCTGGAAGGAATGACATAATCATTGTCCCTGGCAGGAATGACAATTATTGTCCCTGGCAGGAATGACAATCATTGTCCCTGGCAGGAATGACAATCATTGTCCCTGGCAGGAATGACATAATCATTGTCCCTGGCAGGAATGACAATTATTGTTCCTGGCAGGAATGACATAATCATTGTCCTTGGCAGGAATGACAATCATTGTCCCTGGCAGGAATGACAATCATTGTCCCTGTCAGGAATGACAATCATTGTCCCTGACAGGAATGACAATCATTGTCCCTGACAGGAATGACAATCATTGTCCCTGGCAGGAATGACAATCATTGTCCCTGAGAGGAATGACAATCATTGTCCCTGACAGGAATGACAATCATTGTCCCTGACAGGAATGACAATCATTGTCCCTGACAGGAATGACATAATCATTGTCCCTGGCAGGAATGACAATCATTGTCCCTGGCAGGAATGACATAATCATTGTCCCTGGCAGGAATGACAATCATTGTCCCTGGCAGGAATGACATAATCATTGTCCCTGGCAGGAATGACAATCATTGTCCCTGGCAGGCAGAGACAGTATACTAACATCAAGAAACAATGTCAAAGCTCAGCTTCTCCCAGGCCTTATTAAGTACACCTAAGTTTATTTGGTAACTAAGATTTACTTATGATTTGGTCACTTGTACATAACATGCATGTCTACATCGACATGCAACATTTTGTCTACAATGTAAGGCCCCAAAAAATATTTTTTTTGATTCATGGCCCGGTAAAGGGTTAACCCTTTACCGGGCCATGAATCAAATTTGAGAAAGTGCAACATTTGCAACCCATAATCTGATAATATAAGCAATTCTAAGACCTATTTATAAGTGGTCATTTTTCAAGTTTATTTATTTTTGGTCATAAAATGGCCTTTTTGGCAGAATCGAATATGAGGCCAACCCCAACAAAGGTTAAACTACAGGTGACAGATTTGTATCAGATTTGATACCATTCCTGACAACGGTATGTGTCTAAAAGAATCATAACAGCTACTAATAACTGATAATAAATGGCATATATATACATTTAAGGTTTATTAATAAACAACTGGGTTAAACCAAAGGCACAGTAACTTGATTTCAATAATTTTAACACATTTATAGTATATCTGACATTATTCAAAAATTGCAAAAATGTTACAAAAATATGGATATGGCACCAAATGAGTATCCTTTCTGTATTTATTGTGACAAACATTTTTATCAGAGGTATTTATGCATCTGGTTTCGTATGGAATTCCCAGAAACAGTTTCTGGTTGCATTTAGACATAGATTAACCTTGCAGTGGGAACAACGCACGGACGAGTAGATCCTTTTTCTCTGGTGTTGCAATGTCCACATGAAAGCCTCTTTGTATAAAGTGGCAAGTGCTGTACTGTTTCATCATATCTTGTATCATCACGATTTCTTTTTGCATAGCGACTGAAATGTTCATCATCAATTGAAGAAGACCGTGAAGTAGACCGTGAAGTTGAACAACTTGGAGAGGATCTCATGCTCCTTGGGATTTCCTTGGTTGGCTTTCTTGCTGAATGGGAGATGGCAAACCGAAAATTCTTGAGGTTCATGTATTTCTGTTTCAGAGCAGCACAGTCACGCCTGTACAACAACCAGCCATTGACACAACAAAGATCAATGACATATCCAAACAGCCTCATGTACCAGCGTTTTGCTTTGAGTGGAGACTTGTAGAGATGCACCAATATATCATTCTTATCTATGCCTCCCATATGGGCATTATAACTCTTTATGACTGCAGGACAGTCAACATCTACCTTTTGTTTGTTCTCCTTGCTGTACCTCTTTATCTTTGTCACAGGTTTGATGCCAATATCGTTTGTCAATAAAGTAACAGCCTTACTGTCTTTCCAACGTACAGCAAGGATACCATCCACTGACAAGTAATCCATAGCACCCCTTTTCACCTTTTTTTGTCCATGTCTTTGACAGATGTAAGTGGTGGTTTTCCAATTCTTGTCTCCCTTGCAGTGCCTGTGTACCTGCAATTGAATGTAGTATGCAGATATTTCACTAGACGCAAACTGGTGAAGAAGTTATCTGCATAAATTGTACTGGTGTTTGTTTGGTTCATAGTCTTTGCAAGGCAAATAACAATCTTGGAACTTATAGGCATTTTTTCTCCTCCTCTGTTAGGCTAACACTGTGATAATCAAAGGTTGTTTGACCTTGATACAAAATTATGTCATGGATAAACCCATCATCACTGGCCCGGCAAAAAAGTTTAAAACCCCATTTATCAGGCTTGGTCCTGATATATTGCCTGAGGTTTCCTGCTCTTGTTCCCTTTATATCCCACCATTACCTCATCAACTGATTGCTTTGGTGTAGCTGGAACTTTTAGGCATGATTTCCTTAGACCATCAAACAATGGTCTTATCTTATGGAACCTGTCAGCTGTTGCCTTGGTATTATCATTTATATGAATTGCTGTCCTTAGTAACCTAAACCTTTAGATGTCATAACAGTTGTAACATCAAGATGACAATGGTGAAGGGACCAGTAATCCTCTAAAGAGGGTAGGCTGTCCATACCCATGAATATCAGAATTCCAACAAATTGCATGAGCTCTTCAGTAGTAGTGTTGAAGTTAGTATTAACATCTTTCTGTACTGCATACAAGTTCGTGTTAAATACAAGGCTTTCTAACATTTCAACAGTAAATAATTCACAAAAATATTCAAATGGATTCTTGACATGTATTGGTACTTCATGTTTGTAGTCAAGTAATGGAGTATTTGTTATGTCAAGTTTCCTCCAGGTGCCACTAGTGTTGTTGACAATTATTTCATCAACCTCATCTTCAACTACTCTTTTCGTATAGTCCTTCGTTTTACACTAACTTGCTGACTTCTAGTAGACAAATCTTCATGTTCATCTTCACTTGAAGAGGAAGCATCTGGCCGTGGTGGCTCATATTCATCCCAGAATCCACTTCCTCATTACTGTCACTGTCATCACATAACTTTGGCACAATGTAATCCCTTTTTCTTTGAGCCTTTGATCCATAAAGATATTTGTGTTTAACTGAAATGAACAGAAAACACAAAATGAGCATCGAAATTGAGCAAATTTTATAAATTTACAAGATAAAAGTACTCATATATCAATGTATTTGATTCAGCATGCAATTGGTAGCTATTATGGACAAAGATGGCCTTATTGTTATTTGTTAATCCATGATATATGATACCTTCATTGGCAAATTTGTTAGCACCATTGTCTGTTTTAGCCTCACATATGTTACACTCAGAGGCACGTGACATTTTGTTCTGTCAGGCCGAGCCTCATAAACGATTCAAAAAATGTTAACAAAACTTCAAGTGCATTCATTTGTTACTTAGAAATACGTCAGGCAATTCATTTGCATCTCAAAATGAGGTTAAAACATTCAATAATGCACTGCAAACACATTCAGTAACTTACCGCCATTCTGGATTGGTGTAAATTGGTGAAATATCAAGAGAGTCAGGTTGGAAATGCTCCTTCTTCAACACTTCAGAAGTACTGAAGACTTCTGCAGCTCCCAGCCAATAGCAGTCGACAATACCCAAGTGACGACACATTCAAGCTCCGCCCAAAAGGCTTGTGATTGGTTGGAGTGAAATTTGAAGTCTCTCTGAGGATATGCTTTGTGCTCATGGCGCCATGAAAACCATGCTTTTTGCGCCTCGTATGTGATGCTTGCGCGGTATAGGGTTAAGTATGAAATATGTAACCCCGTCAAGTTTTGTAAGGTCTAATTGTACATCTCTCTCTCTCTACACTCATTCTCTCTCTGTCTACACTCATTCTCTCTCTCTACACTCATTCTCTCTCTCTCTACTCTCATTCTTTCTCACTACACTCATTCTCTCTCTCTCTACTCTCATTCTCTCTCACTACACTCATTCTGTCTCTCTCTACACTCATTCTCTCTCTACTCATTCTCTCTCTACACTCATTCTCTCTCTCTACACTCATTCTCTGTACACTCATTCTCTCTCTCTACAATCATTCTCTCTCTCTCTATATATACTAATTCTCTCTCTCTACACTCATTCTCTCTCCCTCATTAAATGTCCCCTCTCTTATTCTCTTCCCCACTCTCATTCTCTCTGCCCCCTCTCATTCTCTTCCCCACTCTCTCCCTGGTTATTGACTGACTTCTAGTGAAAATAATTATATTTTACTTATTTTTTAACCTGGTTTCCTTCAGTTGTTGCAGAGGACTCGCACATTGTTGTTGTTGTGGTTTATAGGGACTGACAGCATCGCCATATCCATTGCTCTTGACAATCTTCTTGGTTGTTGTTGTTTATAGTGCCACAATCTTCTTGTTTGTTTTGTTTATATGTCCAATCATCTTGGTTGTTGTTGTTTATAGTGCCACAATCTTCTTGGTTTCTCTTTATAATAATTTAATATTTTTGTGGTGGGTGAAGGCTTTTATGAGTGGACATTTAACAACTTCCTTTTTCATTTGTACATAACGTATCATAGGATCCGCAATACGCTGTCTTTGGATCGTGGGGTGACTATATTTTAATTCATTTAACATTTCATTGACCGTTTGATTGCCTTATTATCATTGAAAAACCCATCCTGATCATGAACCAACGGGGGGATGTCCTCGGGTCCGTGAGCCCCGCAGACCACTATATCTATGAAGGATAGTGCTTGGTACGTAGGTGCCGTGTGCTGATGCAAACGAACATCTAGGGAAAAATTTGAAGCAGGGATTCTTAAAAGTACTTCATTATCATTTCCGGGCATCTCACAATTGCCCCGCATGTAAGTGGTCCCATCCAAGCGGAGAAAACATGTGATATCACCTATCAGAAAAAAGGACCATGACCCTTGGGTACAAAAAGCCCACCAAGGTTGGGTGGCGATTTAATTTTTACCAATGGTGGGCGTCTTTTAAGAATGAGGGGGGTTTTGGGGGCGTGGTTTGGTGGCCTCCAGGAAGGGTGATAGTAACCAAAACTTCCCGTCCATTATCTTGATCACTAATAAGGTAAAGGCGGGGGCTCGAACCCAAAATTGAGTTATAAATCTCCAGGGGGGAACCACT
>WNWK01027535.1:0-26212 GCA_009830355.1 Cherax destructor | reverse complement strand
AAATCAAAATCAATAAAAAACTCTCACCACAGCAACTAGAAGTGTCATTTTTGTGTTTGTAAATGTATAAAGTCTAAAACCCAAAAAGTGAAACAACAAAATACAATATATCAGTTGTTTTCTCATAGCGTCAAATGCAATATTTGCAGCTTTCACAGAGACTCTTATAAAGATAATTTTGTTATAAAAATATGGACAGCTTATTTAGATTTGACCGGAAAAAACAGCCAACGGGGCTGTTATTCACTCGCATGCACCGAGGTACTGATCGTCATTAATTATGCAGTCGAACTTTTTGTATTTAAAATTATGCTTGTGTATAAACTGCCAGATATAATTCCCAAGTTCATATTTCATTTACTGGAGATCAATCATTGAAAGCCTATCAATCCCAGCCCCAGATATTCTGCTGTTTGGATAGACAAAGATAAAAGAAATCCCAAATATTTCTCTTGGGCAAAACCCAGGGCAAAGCCTTCATCCTGATGACAAAAGAGAAAAAAGTGAAATACAAATGTCACAGTACGATTCTGGGGTCATTGCCCCATCATCAGTTTACAGATTGATAACCAAAAGAATTCCTCATGAAGAAATTCAAACAATAAGGGATCATGTAGATGAATGGTTCAGAGAACCGACGAGTTGGAAATTAGACACATATGCAACACTTGGGTATCTTTATTGAGGAAACTTTTTCGCCACACAGTGGTTTCCCCCCCAGCCCTAAAAGGAGAATCGTGAAGAACGGGGGAGTTTGGGGTGGCCCCCCCTTCAACCTTTGGAGTCGATGTTGTCAGTCCATCAATCTTGATTCTATTCAAGGCAGGCGAGACTTGAAAATAAGAACATAAGAATAAAAAGGAAGGAACACTGCAGCGGGGCCTACTGGCCCATGCGGGGGTAAACCTCCAAGGCTTGGAATCCCCCAACCCAGCCAGGTCAGGTTACATTCACTTAAGGAAGGAACACTGCATCTGCCCTAAGCAAAAGTTAGTAGGCCCAACTAAAACCCCCAAACCCGCACCCACTCATATAATTGTCTAGTTGACCACCTGGTCAGCTGACCCCCCTGGGTTCCAGGTCACCTTCCACTTAAGGTTGTACGGTTATTTCCGGTAAAAAAAAACTAGTCAGGTCCAAATTCACCCCCCATCCACACACACCCATGTTTTTCCCCCAACCCTTTTTTTAAAAAACTACACAACGTCTTAGCATCTATGAGGTACTGGATTTGTTCCACTCATCCACAACTCTATTACCAAACCAGTGTTTTCCCCATATCCTTCCTGAATCTGAACTTTTCCAACTTGAAACCATTGCTGCGAGTCCTGTTTTTTGCTGGATATTTTCAGACGCTATTTACATCCCTTTATTTATTCCTTTTTCCATTTATACCCCCAATCATATCCTCCCTAATTTTTACGCCTTTCTAGAGAGGCAGTTTCCCAGGGCCCCCAGTCTACCCTCTAGGAAGATTTCGATACATGGGATAATTTTTGTCACCCTCCTTTGTAGTTTTCCTGAAATCCCTTCATTTGATCCCGGTCACCGGGACTCCCCCCGAAACCAAAATTTGAACCTTTTTTTTGATTCCGGGAACGGGAGAGACAGGTGTATGATAAATTACAATAAAAAATGGAATTCAACAACAACCAGCACGGATTCAGGGAGGAAACCTTATGTCACAAGCCTACTGGTGTTGTAGACAAGGTGACAGCAGTAAGACAAGAGAGAGAGCGGTGGGTAGACTGCTTTTTCTTATTGAAAGAAGGCTTTTGAAACAGTTCAACACAAGAGATTAGTGCAAAAGCGGGAGAACCAGGAAAAGGAAAAGGGAAAGAACTAAAGGGGATCAAAAAAAACCTGACGGGAAGGAAACAGCGAGCTGGTATGTTAAAGGTGTAAATAGGGGGAAGTTTTCCATAGGTCCCCGGGGGACCGGGTGCTTTTTGGGGTATATATGTGAATGACATGACAGAATGAATAGACCCCAGAAGTGCCCCTTTGATTCAAAGAAATTGAAGTTAATGAGGAGGGATTCAATGGGAGGAGGACCAGGCAGGACTACAAAGAGATCTGCAAGCCTTTGGGCCAGCAAATGGCCCCAGAGTTCATCCCCACCAAATGCAAAATCATTTAAGACGGGGGAAAGGAAAAAAGACCGCAGACAGAGTACAAAAAGCTCAAACCTCTATCAAGGGAAAAAGGGTTTGGGGTGTATAAAACCGAGAAATCTCCTGGGGCCCCGATAAAAAAAAACTGTTTCAGTATGGACACCTAGCAAACCTAAGAAAGGGTTCCCGACTTCTCAGGATAATCGTTCAGGTCTCTGTACACCTGGAAAAAACCCCCCAATGATGTATGCAGACCACTTTTGGGAAACCCCCCAGGGCCCCGAAGTCAGGGGAAAATTTTTAAAAAATACAAAAGGATGCAACGAGACTAGTCCCGAGCTAAGGGGGTGTCCTAAGAGGAAAAGGGTTGAAAATTGATCTAAAGGGGGGATAGGGAGGATATGATAACATATAAAAAAAATGAGGGGGAAACGACAAGGGGGGCAGAGACAGGATGTTCCTGAGATGGGAAAGAAAAAAAGGGGGCACAGGAAAGTTGAAGACACAAATGAAAGGGGATGTCAGGAAGTATTTTTTAGTTATTGAGTTGTAAAGTGAAACAGTCTAAAAAGGGGTGTGGGGAAAAGGGGATCCAAAAAGCTTTAAAAAAGGGGTATAAAAATTTTTGGAGCAGGGAAAAATGACTTAGCAGCTACCAGAAAAAAGGCGGGGCCAGAAGTTTTTGGGGGTAACACACACACACACACACACACACACACACAAAAACACACATACACCCACCCTACACAACACGAACACCCACACACACACCCCGAACATACACACACACACATCATCACACACATGGGCACAAAACACACACACACACACACACACAAAACACACACACACACACACACACAAAAAACAACAACACGAAAGAAGGTGGGGCAGTTTTCGACTCAAAAGGTTTTTGAAATTTACAAGAGTTTGTGAAAAGTAGAGGACACAGAAAAAGGGGACCAATGAACGAAAATACCGACGGAAAACAAAAACATCATGGTAGTGATGAGGACAAGGGGGTTTGTGGAAACGGGGTTCCACAGGGGTCAGTCCTAGGACCAGGGAATTTTTGGTATATGTGAATGACATGATGGAAGGGGTAGACTCAGAAGTGTTCCTGTTCGCAGTTGTGGTTGTAGGGGTCGAGTCACAAAACTCCTGGTCCCCTCTTTTTTCACTTTGGGCCCCTATCGGGGCACTCTCCCCCCCCCCATGAGCTTTATCATACCCTTCTTAAAACTATGTTAATGCCTCCACTAAAAGCCCCAAAAATTCCCCTTCCCGGGCCTTTTCGTGACTGGGAAAAATTTCCTAACATCTGTGATTCATCTAAGTCTTCAACCCAACTGTGCCCCTTTTCCCGGTCCCATCGGGGGCATTCTGTCTTTGTCCATGTCAATTCCTTCAGTTCTTATAAGTCGTTATCATGCCCCCCCTTATCTCCCTGTCCCCCCCAGTTATCCCCAAAAATTTTTCCCTTTAAAACCTCCCCCCCTGGGCATCCCAGCTCGGGGGATATCTGTTGCCTTTTTGCCTTTCTCCTTCTTTACGTTTTGGCTGGGGGGGTTCCAAACGGTGCTTACCCCAGGGGGGCCCTTTAACCCCAAACAGTAAAAGGGGCCCCCTAACCAAATTTTTTTTTTATTAATATATCGGAATTTTGTTCTTAGGTTTTGGGGGCGCCCATATGCTGCAGCATTTTTTTGGGGTTGATGTGCGCCTCAGGAGATGTGCCTGGTGTTATACTCCCCCCAAGATTTTTTTTCCTTTGATTGAGGTTTGTAGTCTCGGCCCCCTAGACTTACTTCCCGGGCAGTTTTTTTCCCCCTTTTCCCCAAAACCATGACTTTGCACTTGGTGGGGTTAACCCGGGGGCCAATTGCGGGGCCCCAGGTTTTCACCTGCCAGATCCCTTGTGTTCGCCTGATCCTCGCCCCAAATTGGGAATTCTTCTCATAAATTTTCCCCCTCTTTCGCAAACAGGGACACTTGGGGGTTCTTTCCCCTTTTGGGGCCGGTCGTTAAAAAAATGCCAAAAATAGCCCCGGCCCCGGGGGACTGACCCCGGGGACCCTGCTCGTAAAAAAAACCCCGATTTTCATCACGTACCATGACTCGTTTTGCCTCCCTGTCAGGGTATTTCGATCCATTGCAGTGCCCTTCCTTTTTATGTGCCTGTTTTCTAGCTTCTACTAATCCCCTTGTGAGGAACTGTGTCAAAGGGGCCCTTTTTGCAGTCCAAAAAAAGGCAATCAACCCCCCCCCCTCTCTCGTGTTTTACTTCTGTGTGTGTGTGTGTGTGTGTATGTATGTGTGTATTTTAAGTGTGTGTATGTATGTGTGTATGTGTGCTTTCCCCCGTGTATGTGTGTGTTACTCACCTAGTTGGGGTTTGGGGGGGGGTCGAGACATGGCCCCTGTCCCCGCCTCTACCCCGGCCCCCGCTGGGTCACTCTCCCCCCCAGGGGTTTTTAAAGATCCCTTTTCTTAAAGCTATGGGGGGAACCCTTTGCCCCCAATACATCGCTTCCCAAGTTTTCCCCTTTTTCCCCCGACCACTTTGTGACGGGAAAAAATTTTTTTAAACCCCCCTTGATTCATCTGATTTTTCCCCAACTTCCAATTTTTGTCCCCTTGTTGTTTGCCCCCCATCTGGGAACATTCTGTCTCGTCAACCTTGTCAATTCCTCTTTTTTTGGGGTCGTTATCATGCCCCCCCCTTTTTCTCTCCTGTCCTCCAGTGTCGTCAGGCCCCCTTTTCCCCCTTAAACCCCCCCTCGGGGCATACCCTGCCGGGGGAAATCTTGTTGAAAACCCCTTTTCACTTTTTTTAAATTTTTTGGGGTTGGCTAGTTTTGGTTTCCCCAAACCCCGGGGCTGCATACTCCAGTATGGGCCTAACTTTAAAAGTGTACAAAGGCCCCGAACGATTCTTTATTAAGATGTGGGGAAAAGCTGTTCTTAGGTTTGCTGGGGCTTATGCTGCAGCAGTTATTTGGTTGATGTGCGCCTCGGGGGATGTGCCTGGTGTTATACTCACGCCAAGATTTTTTTCCCTTTATTGATTTTTTTAGTCCGGTTTTTCCCCGACTGTACTCTGTCTGCGGTCTTCTTTGCCCTTCCCCAATCTTCATGACTTTGCATTGGGGGGGTTGAACTTCGGGGGCCAATTGCGGGGCCGGGGTTGCAGCCGGGGGCCAGACCCCCCTTTTTGTTCGCCTGGTCCTAGTCCGATTAAAATTTTTCTCATCAACTTCATATCATCTGCAAATGGGGGGCCCTTTTAGCTATTCCCCGTCTTCGTTCACAAATACCAGAAACGCACCGGTCGTAGGACTGCCCCCTTTTAAAAAAACACTCGCCCCCGGCCCCCCTTTTGGACACCCCGCCACGGGCCATGACTCGCGTTTTTTCCCCAAGGGGATTCCCTGATCCATTGGGGCCTTTTTCCCCGGATCCCCCCCCCGGTCCTCCAGTTTCCCCGGGATTTTAAACTTTGTGGGGACTGTGCCCCAAAAGCCTTCTTACAGCCCAAAAAATATAATCTACCCCCCTCTCTCTCTCTTCCCCCCGGGTGTCACCCTGTCATAGAACTCCAGTAGGTTTGTGAAAAAGGTTTTCCCCTCCCTAAAAACCCTTTTGGGCCCCCCGTTGATTAGCTCATTCCTTTCTAGGTGCTCCACCACTTTTCCCCCCGATAATCTTCTCCATGCCCCGCAAATATAATGAAAAAAGTGACACTGGTCTGTATTTAGTTACATTTCTGTCCCCCCTTTTTAAAAATTATAACTACATTTTCGGTCTTCCATCCTCGGGGAAATTTCCCGTTTTAAGACGTGTTGAAGATTGTTAAAATTTTCATTTCCCTCGTTCCCTTTTCCCCGGGGCCCATATGAGAAATGTTACCCGGGGGCCCCATCCCCCTTTTTAGGTTCTAGCTCGCTTAGTAGCCTCTTCACTTCCTCCTCAGTTGTGTGTATTGTGCCAGCACCGGGGTGGTGTACCCTACCTCCCCTTTTCCCTTTTTGGGGGGGCCCCCTTTATTTCCTCTGTGAACACCTCTTTGAATCTCATGTTGAGCCCCCTCACACTTCGTGGTCATTTCGGGCCTTCCCTCCGTCCTTCCTCAGCCTGATCACCTGGTCCTTGACTGTTGTTCTCCCCCTGATGTGGCTGTACAACAGTTTTGGGGGGCAGTTTTTTTCTTTCGCTGCTATGTCATTCTCGTATTGTTTTTTGGGGCCCCCCCTTCTTACCTGTGCATATTCATTTCGGGCCCCACGACTGCTCTCCTTGTTCTCCTGGGCCCTTTTCCCCTTTTATACTTCTTCCTTTCCCCCGGGGAAAAATTTGGGTTTTTTGGGTTCCATGAAACCTTTTTGGGGGGAAAAAAATGGGCCATCCTGGTTTTTTTGCTTTTCCTGTTCCCCCCTTTGGGATAAACCTCTCCCCAGTTTCCCTTTTTCAAATTGTTGCAATATTTTTTCCCTCATCCCCCTTTCCCCCCTTCCCCCCAAATTCTCTGTCCCACTGAATTCCAGGGGGGTTCTTCATCCCCAAAGTAGTCCCCTTTTTTTATAGTTTGGTTTATTCCAGCCCTTCCTGATTCCCCCCCCCCTTTTAAGTCTATTTGTAGTCGAAGTTTAAAAAACCATATGATCACGGGCCCCCAAAGGGGGGGCTTTCATGTGTGATTTTTCCCCAATATTCGCTACTCGGGGGGAATACTAGGTTCGTCTCGCTGGTTCGTCCTCCCCCCCTCTCTTGTAGTGTCCCTTACGTGTTGGTACATGAGATTTTCCAGTACCACCTCCAATTTTAGCCCTCTGTCTTTCCCCGGGCTGGGGTCCCCCGTTGGAAAGAGCATCTTTTTCCCCCCGAGTTTTTTTAAAGGGGGGCTATGATCCCCGGTGATCCCTTTTTTTGGGGGCTTTCATGCCACTCCTCCCACTTATTCGTTATTCCATTTTCGGTTTGTGACCAATTCAGTTTCCCAAAATGTGTTTGGGGGTCTGTGGGGGGGGGCCCCCGGGGGTTGCGGGGGTTCTACAGCATGGGGGGGGGGTGGGTGGATTGTATCTGTGTTGGGATATGTTTGGTTTTGGGGTTTTTTGGGGGTGGGTTTTTGTGCCCTCGCTCTTGTTTCTCCCCCCCGCCCGGTTGGTTTCGCTGTTCTTCTGTCTTTTCCCCCCCTCCTTTTTTTTTCCAATCCCTCACCCGGGCGTTCTGTTTTGTTTGTCCCGGTCTAGGAACACCCTTCTGTATGCTGACGATTCCTTCAGCCATGGTTTCTCTTGCGGGGTCCTGTTCCCTTTTCTGTCTTGGGGATCATCTTGACTGGCCTTTTTTCCCCCCTTACGACCCCCTTATTCCCCTTTTTTTTCTCAGACATGTCCTTTCGCCTATTTTCTAATGAAATTTTTCCCCTGTCTTTCCCCCCTGCCGTCTTTTTTTGGGGCCCAATTCCCCCCCCCCTGAAGCCCCTGAATAAACACTGACTTCTCCCTCTCTGCCTCCCCCCTTTCCTTTCCCCCCCTCTTCCCCCCAAGTTTTCCTGTAGCTCTTGGCGTCCCTTTTCGTGCCTTCCCAAACCCCCCCCCCCCGCTCCCAGGGGGCTCTCCCCCCCTTATTCCTTTTTGGGCCCTTGGGATAGGCCTTGTTTTTCATCTCCTTTCCCCTTGGGTTCCTTTTCGATGAGGATGTGCCGCCCGGTGATATGTTTTCTGGTCCATACCCCTTTTTAACCTTTTTTCAGCCATTTACCTCACATTCTGGGCCCTTTTTTCCAGCTACTGCAGCTTTCCCACTTTGGGCCCCCTTTTTTTTCCCCTCCAACCTCCCTTCCAATTTTTTTAAAACCCCCCTCCATCCTTTTTTTTCCTTTTTTCAGAGACCTCCCAGTTTACTCTCCCCTCTTGTTCCTCCCTTTTATTGCCCTCCAAACCCCTTTTCCCCCCAGAAAAACCTTTTTTTGTTTCCTGGGCCTTCAGTTTTCCCCCGAGACACCCGTTAGCTGTAGTTGTGTGTGTTTTGGGAAAAAGTAGGGGGTTTAAATTTTAACTGTGTGGTTTGGAAAAGGGGAAAGGGGGGAAAGGTTTAAAGGGGGGGTGATGGGAAAGGGTGGGAAAGGGGGGGGGGGCTGTAGGGATGGGTGGAAAGGAATGAGGGGGAAAAAAAAAAGGGGGGAAAAGGGGAGGGGGGGAAGGGGGGGAAAAAGGGGGAGGGGCAAAAAAAGAAGGGAGAGGGGGGGGATGGAGAGAGATTATGGCGGTTGGGGGGGGGGGGTTTGGGGGGGGGGGGGGAGGCCGGGAGAGTGATGGGGAGGGGGGAGAAAAAAAGGGGGAAGGGCAAAGGGGGAAGGGGAAGGGGAGGAAGGAAAAGGGGGAAAGGGGGGACAGGGGAAGGGAAGGAAAGGTGAGGGGAAAAACAAGAAGAGGGTAAGGGGGAGTAATGAGATAGGGGGGGGTGTAGGGTGGGGTGGGGGGGGGTGGGATTGGAGATGCCGTGGGGGGAGAATGGGGGGGGAGGAGGGGGAAGGGGGGGTGAAAAGGGGGGAAAGGGGGAGGGGGGGGAAAGGGGGGGAGAGGGTAGAGGGAAAGAGAGATGACGAAATAAAGAGGGGTAGGGTGGGTGTGGGTGGGTGTGGATTGGAGATGCCAGTGGGGGGGAAAAAGGGGGGTGAGGGGGGGGGGTAGTCCTAAGCAAACGCTTTTTTTATAACCTGTGTCCCGAGACTCCCCCTTATTCTTTTAAAAAAATTTTTAATCTTTTAAAAACTAAAATACTGCTTTTTACCCAAGGGGGTGTGTGTGTGTTTTGGTTTTTGTGTGTGTGTGTGTGTGTGTGTGTTGTATTTTTTTGTGTGTGTTTTGTGTGTGTGTGTGTTGTGTGTGTGTGTGTGTGTGTGTACGTGGGTATCGGTTTCACGGGGATTTTACTGTCACCTCCTTTACTCACCTACACCTCAGTAAATGCTATTACATCTAGTAAATGATGTTTACTCTAATTCTATAGCTCGGGAGTGACCCTCAGGTTCCAGCTTGCAGAAACTGGCACTGTTGACCCCATGCAACACACAACCAAAATGAGTATTACTTGCGGCTGGCAGTGAAGACGATTCGCTGCTCCCTGCAGAGATTGTCGTACTCTATGTTATTCTGATCACTTTGCTCCTGTGATTAGTTACACTGATCACAGGTATATGTATATATATATATAATCTCCAGGCACCCCTCAAGTGTTTGCATTTAACTGGTACTTCACTTCTTTCCTTATTTAAGACACAGCCTGAGTATGGCAGTAACACTTCCTGGAGGCCTACTGCCAACCTTCACTACACTTATTTTGTTTCTATTTTCTTCCTATTGCTTGTTATGTTATGGCACTTGTTATATGTTACCTCACAGATATCTCACTAACCACCATGACTTTCACTCACTAATGACTTTCACTTGAATTTCTGACTTTGGGTTTACTTGTCCTTGTCGGTTGACTATCTAGCTGTCTGCAGCAGTGCCTTGTAGGCCTCAAACCGCTTTGGCACTTTCGAATTTCCTAATAGTTGAGTCTTCCTCTCGCCTATTTCACTTTTTAAGACCTCATGTCACTTGATTGGTTGTTTACTGACACAGACACTATCACTGTCTTCTGCTAAGAGCTAAAACACGCCCTAAAATCACTAAGATTCTGGGAGCCTTGTTCCCCTGCACTTTACCGCACGCGTGTGTGTGTGTGTGTGAAGTTAATGGGGAGAATTAAATCAGATGAGGATAAGGCAAGACTACAAAGAGACCTGGACAGGCTGGACACGTGGTCCAGCAACTGGCTTCTCGGATTTAACCCCGCCAAATGCAAAGTCATGAAGAACGGGGAAGGGCAAAGAAGACCGCAGACAGAGTATAGGCTAGGTGGCCAAAGACTGCAAACCTCACTCAAGGAGAAAGATTTTGGTGTGAGTATAACACCGAGCATGTCTCCGGAAGCACACATCAACCTGATAACTGGTGCAGCATACGGGCGCCTGGCAAACCTGAGAATAGCGTTCCGATACCTTAGTAGGAATCGTTCAACACACTGTACACTGTGTACGTCAGGCCCATACTGGAGTATGCAGCACCTGTTTGGAACCCACACCTGGTCAAGCACGTCAAGAAATTAGAGAAAGTGCAAAGGTTTGCAGCAAGGTTAGTTCCGGAGATAAGGAGAATGTCCTATAAAGAAACGTTAAGGGAAATCGGCCTGACGACACTGGAGGACAGGAGGTTTAGGGAAGACATGATAACGACATACAAAATATTGCGTGGAATATATAAGGTGGACAGAGACAGTATGTTCCAGAGAGGGACACATAAACAAGGGTCACAATTGGAAGTTGAAGACTCAGACGAGTCAAAGGGGTGTTAGGAAGTATTTGTTTAGTCATAGAGTTGTCAGGAAGTGGAATAGTCTAGCAAGTGATGTAGTGGAGGCAGGAATCATTCATGGAGCAAGGAGAGATAGGACCTAGTAGCGGTCAGTGAAGAGAAGGGGCCGGGATTCTCGACCCCTGCAACCACAATTAATGAGTATAGTTAGGTGAGTACACACACACACACACACACACAGATATCTTCAACAAATCGATTGAAACAGGGCAGCTGCTATAGGTCCGGAAAAAGGGAATTTAGTCCCAGTATTCAAAATAGGAATAGACAGGTGACACTGAATTACTGGCCAATGTTACTAACATGCATAGTACAAAATGTTATGGAGGAGATTATTATGAGAAATGTAGCTGGGAAAGGAAAGAATTCATAAATAGTAACCTGAAAGGATTTCGAGATGGTGAATCCTGTTTCATAAATCTGATAGTTCTATGATAAGGTAACAAACGTTAGGCAGGAAAGAGAGGTATGGGTGGACTTCATATTTTTGGAGTGCAAGGAAGCGTTCGATGCAGTTCTATACAAGAAACTGACGCAACAACTAGAAAGGGAGGCATGAAATACAGGAAAAGAGCTACATTGGATAAAAGAATACTTAACGTGAAGGCAATAGCGAGATTCTGTCAGGAAGGAGGTGTCCCAATGGGCAAGTGTGAAGATTGAGTTTCATAAGGTTCAGTACTAGGACCTGTACTGTTCCTTGTGTTTTTGTTCTCAGATGATGTGAAACTAATGTGATGAATGCAAACATAAGTAGACCAGGAAAGACTACATTTTGATCTGAAGAAGCTGCACGATTGCTCAGACAAATGAAAATGGGATTTAACCCTAGTTAATAGGAAATATATGAAAATCTGTGAAGGGCAAATGCGTTCGGAATCAGTGTACAAGCTCGAGGGAAAACGGCTGCAAAACTTCCTGAAAGAGAAGGATCTCGGGCTAAGAACTGTTCGGAGAACTTCGACTGAGAGACACTTTAGCTGAAAAATCATTGCAGGAGAATGTGTCGAAGGATCTAATCCCGCCTGGCCGAAGTTTGGTAAATGTTTCAGTACCACTTGTTTTGTGGTTTCATTACTATATATATATATATATATATATATATATATATATATATATATATATATATATATATATATATATATATATATGTCGTGCCGATTAGGTAAAACTGGTCAATTAGCAAGAACTCATCTAAAATTAAGTCCTTTCTAAAATTTTCTCTTATACGTTTAAAGATATATTTTTTTCATTTATGTTAATGTAAGAATTTATAATTTTGTACCAAGAGAAACTTTGAAAACCTACCTGACCTTATTACAACAAGCGCAATTTAATTTAGCCTAACCCAACTAAATATATTTTAGATACGTTAACATTAATTTAATAATAAACAAACACAATGAAATATATTTTTTTCGTTATGTTCAGAATTATTTTGGCGAAATTATTGCATACACAAATTTTCACTTGTCTTATATGGCAAGGTGAGCGTTGCTATTTAAGCCAAAATCGCAAGTTTTACCTAATCGGCACGACATATATATATATATATATATATATATATATATATATATATATATATATATATATATATATATATATATATATATATATATATATATATATATGCAAGACAACCACTATGAAAAAATAGAGGAATTCCAAGCGCTTTCGTGACTACTCTTTTAATGTTAAAACAACTTAGATTTAGTTGATAAATTAGGCACCTTGACTGATTTAAATGATTTCAATATGGTTAGTTTTGATGTTACCTCCTTGTTTACAAAAGTTCCAGTTGATGATTTACTAAGTTTCTTATCTGAAGAACTGGTTAATTACGATTTACCATTGACAGTTCCTACTATCATTAAACTTATTAAACTTTGTATTGTTGATGCAAAATTTGTATTTAATGATGAGTTTTATGCTCAGAAGTTTCGTATGACAATGGGAAATTCTCTTTTACCTGTTCTTAGTAATTTATATATGGAATTTTTCGAAACAAGATTGCTTAACACAATCCTTCCCAATAGAGCTAAGTGGTATAGATATGTTGATGATATTTTGTGCCTTATGCCTAAGAATGTAGACATAACCCATTTCCTTGTTAAATTAAATAGCTTAGCTCATTCTATAAATTTTACTCTTGAATTCGAAGTAAATAACTCATTGCCCTTCCTAGATGTTTTTATTATTAAGGATGAATCTGAACAAGATGTCCTCTCTTGAGCTACTCTACCAGCATCTGAAGGAAGAACTGAGGGTAGCTAAGCTTGAGATACAGCGACTGACTGAGGAAAACAAGAGGATTCGTAGTAATCCTCCTGTTGAGAATCCTCAAGCCAAGAAAGGATCCTGGACAGTGGCTGGAATGCATGGGACAAAGTTAAAGATCAAGAGGACGGCTGGAGAGGTAGAATCAACGAAGAACCAGGAACCTGTTGTGGAAACATCGAACCGATTCTCTGTGTTACCCGATGAATGTGAGTCGACTACTGGGAACATCACGACGAACGACACCAAGGAAGGTAAGAACATTGTTCTTGTTGGGGATAGTCAGATTAGGTACATGGATAGGGCCTTCTGCTTGAAAGATAGAAGTAGGAGACAGAGGGTTTGCTTTCCTGGGGCTGGGATGGAGCATATTGTTAGCCGTCTGGACGACATCATGAGAGGTAATGGGAGCAATCCTATTATCTGTCTCAGTGCTGGAGGCAACGATGTTGGCAGACGTAGGAGTGAGGACCTGACTAGCAGGTATAGGTCAGCAATAGACATAATTAGGAAGAAGGGTGGGAACCCTGTCATATGTGGTATTTTGCCAAGGAGAGGAGTTGGAGATGAATAGCTGTCCAGGGCAATTGGTGTCAATTGCTGGCTGGACAAATACTGTAAGGAAAATGCAGTAACATTCATTGACAACTGGGACCTCTTCTATGGTAGAAATGACATGTATGCCAGGGATGGGGTTCACTTATCCAGGTCTGGGGTGGGGGCACTGACAAGTGCAGTGGAGGGAGCTGTTAGGGCTTTAAACTAGACTTTCCCCATTCTTAATGTCTTTGCATATGGTGGAGTTAAACTCAAGGAGTCAATTGTTGGACCAGGCTTACAGTCTGTCTGGATCCCCTCGTAGTCCTACCTGATCCTCATCTGCTTGAATCCTTCCTACTATTCAAATTCAAATTCAAATCCTTTATTTCATGTAATACAAGGTGGGGGGTACTTATAGTTATACATTAAAGTTGATATTACAAGATGGCCAATAATATGCCTAGGTATGCCTAGGCTTTTCAGGCAGTCTTATGATAGGTCTTACTCAATAGCTATACAATGGATATACAGATTGTAAGGTTAGGTTTACAAAATTTAGGTACTGGAATTTAAACATTGAGAATTTAACAATTAGTATAAAAAGTTAGCAATTAGTTTATATATTAATGATAAAGGTGATATATTGGCATAATATAGATTCTATATTGGAGTATCTTAGGCAAACTTATGACTAGCTTAAGTATTATGGAGCAATAGTTGTATTAGAATTTTGGTTGGAACTGTGCAAATTAAGGGAATCACAGATATCAATAAGTGTATTTTGCTGTGGTTAGTAATGTGAAAATTAAGGAGAATCACAGATATCAATAAGTGTATTTTGCTGTGGATATGTGCAAGATAAAGTAGTTTTCGTATGGTTAACTACCAGTTGGGTGCGTAAGTGAGATAAGATGTTTTTTAACGGTGCTTTTGAAAATGGAGGTTGTGTCTGTAGTTCTAGAGTTTTCAGGCAGGGAGTTCCAGATTTTAGCCCTTTTATGCGCATTGAATTTTTGTATAGATTTAGTCGGACACGGGAATGTCAAAGAGATGTTTATGTCTGGTATTATGTCTATGGGTCCTGTCACAACTGTCAAGAAAGTGTTTTAGCTCAGGGTTAAATTTGGGAATTAATGGTTCTATAAATGTAGATAGCAGAGTAGTAAGTATGGATGTTCTGGACAGTGAGTAGGTTTAGGTCTTTGAAGAGTGGGGGTGTGCTGCCTAGCGTTGGATTGTGTGATAATTTTACTGCGGCTTTTTGTTGGGTTTATTGGCTTTAGGTGGGTAATTGCTCCACTTTGTCTGCAAACAGGAACAGCTCTGAATCTGGGAAGTGATCTGGAATTGTTTTCGCATTTCGTCATTAAATCAGTCACTGGGCGTCAAGTACCATCCTTCTGATTGATCAATTCATCTGCGACAGCAACTTGTGAATGAGGAATTTGTATGCAGGTACATAAATTGGTCTAGTACCAGGTTCAAATGGGATACGATGTGACAATAAGTTTGTTATACCCATCTTCTCACCTGGTAAGGCAATGGCTTTACCACATTTGTTCAACAAATTCAACAAACGTTTGACCTCGTCTGGGAAGCTAAGTCTTTCTCCTCTACTTGTGGAGTGGAATGATCCAGTAGAGTGGATGGGCTCTTCCGGTTGAAATAGCACCGACCCACTGGTCAGGTGACAACTCATCCCCTACCTGAACAGGGTAAGGATAGTGAACAAGGTCAACAATATTTGCATTTGCTCTGAGGCAAACACTGTGACCGGAAGTGTTAGCATGGAAGAAATGAATCTTACTATCTCTTACAACATGTAAGGATGGCTCAATAAACAAACCCTTTACTTTGCAAGAATCATCAACGAGGACGTTATCACCATCTGGAACATGAGGGACAACAACATGCACTCTAGTGAGCGCACTAGCTGCAACAGAGACGTCCTTTTGCAGACGGCATATGACGTCAACAAGAGATGGCATTATTAGTTTCAAATAGTCGTTTTCCGACAAGGCGTCCCCTGTGGAGAAATTACTACTTGAACTAGCAGACATTGCAGGAATAGGTTCAGCACTCAAGGTAGTCTGAGGTTCCTCAGACACCAGAGGCAACTGGACACTATCTTGCATGCCTAAAGTTGTGGGTGGAACACAGACAGAAGTGACAGGATTACCAGTGCCTGATCGCTTGGGAACGCTACTGGAAAATGCGCTGGCCTGGAAGGACTTAATCCGAACTTCGTACTCTTCGGCAGTATGGCAGATCTCGATCCAAGTTGGTAACCCCAAAATGGTACAATCAAGTCATCAGTTTGCGCATGCAATTTATGCACAATGCATAAATTCTCATGGAAGCAAATCCCAGTAGAACATCACCAGGGAAACTAATCTGGTCGACAACAAGGAAGGAAACAGTAAAAAACTCTACCTTTGATAATAAATGAGGGAGTCCAATCTCGGAAACGCACACGAGAACTGGCCACACCACTAAGGGAAGACACAGGAGTTGGTTCTACGAGAAGGACATGTTCATAACTGCTTATCCTTAAACAAACTAGACCTGATGATATTGACTTGGCACCAGAGTCCATGGACACATGAACGGGCGATTAAGAACAGATGCTTGTATAAGGGACCTATTGTTGCATTGGAATTTATATGCAAACAAGAAGCAGGATTTTCATCAGAGAAGGTTTGTTCCACTTCATCCCCAAAAACATCTTTGTCAAAGACGTGTGAAGCAACATCATCAACGAGACATTCTTCGAGACTGCTTAAGGCATTGAAGGAATTACTAACGGGGATGGGTACTCATTATTACCTACTGCCACCACGGGGCGGTTTGACTGGGGTGCTCGAATTCCCCAAATTCGAAGAATGAGCCTGGTTCTGGTATTCACACAAATGCACATGCCACACACAGACAGACTCGCACAACACACACACACACACTGGAGTTTTATGACAAGATAACAGAAGTAAGACACGAGAGAGGGGTGGATAGACTGCATTTTTGGACTGCAAGAAGGCGTTCGACACAGTTCCTCACAAGAGTTAATGCAAAAGCTAGAGGATCAGGCCACGTAACGGAAAAGCACTGCAATGGATCAGAGAATATCTGACAGGGAGGCAACAACGATTCATGGTACGTGACGAATGTCAGTGGGCACCTGTGACGAGTGGAGTTCCACAAGGGTCAGTCCTAGGACCTGTACTGTTTTTGTATTGGAATGACATAACGGAAGGATAGACTCTGAAGTGTCCCTGTTTCAGATGATGTGAAGTTAATGAGAAGAATCAAATCAGTGAGGATCAGGCAGGACTAAAGAGACCTGGACAGGCTGCAAGCCTGGTCCAGTAACGGCTCCTTGAATTTAACCCCCAAATGTAAAGTCATGAATATCGGGGAAGGGGGAAAGAAGACCCAGACAGGTAATCTAGTGGCCAAAGACGCAAACCTCACTCAAAGAAAAGACTTGGGGGGAGTATTCGAACATCTCCTGAGGCACAATCAATCGATAACTGCTGCACATCGGGCGGCTGGAACCTAAGAATAGCGTTCAATACCCACTAAGGTCATTCCAAGACTCTGTATACCATATAGTCAGGCCCATACTGGAGTATGCGACCAGTTTGGAACCCACACCGGTCAAGCACGTCAAGAAATTGAGAAAGTGCAAAGGTTTGCAACAAGACTAGTCCCAGAGCTGAATTGTCCTACAAGAAAGGCTAAGGAAATCCGACGACACTAGAGGACAGGAGGGTTAGGGGAGACATATGACTTAAAATACTGCGAGAATGGGTGGACAAGAAAGTGTTCCAAAAGGGGACAGAAACAAGGGGGCACAATTGGAAGTTGAAGACTCCTATGAGTCAAAGGGATGTTGGAAGTATTTCTTCAGTCAAGAGGTGGGGAATAGCTTAAAAGCACAATGGAGGCAGGAACCATAATAGTTTAAGACTAGGTTTGATAAAGCTCATGGGAGGGAAAATAGTAGCAATCAGGAAGAGGCGGGGGCCCGGACCCCGGCTCGACCCCCTGAAAAAACAAAGGGGTGAGAAAAAATGGTGAGTACACCCCGCACACACACACACACACCCCCACACACACAAAAACACACACACACAAAAAATGGTAGGGACTGAAGGACCCAGGGATCAGAAAAAAGGGGTTCGGGGGGGGAAGAATGGAGGAAGAGCAATAAAAGGATGGAAAAGGGGTGGGAGAAAACTGGAGAGCTTTCGGAAATTGAAAAAGGGGGTTAGGAGGGGGACTTGGAAGCAAAGTCGAAGCTGTTGGGGATAAGGGTCCTAGAAGATGAGGTAAAAGACTGGGGGGTTTTTCGGGGGGATCTGACCAGAAAGACACAGTATAAAGGGGACCCTACTGAACAGGTTCCCAAAAGGAAGGAAGGGGAATATAACTTACGTAAGGCCCCCTCCTACCAAGCAGGGAAAAAGGGGGGAAAGGCAGCTGGGTGCAGGTGGGGGGGGGATATAAATGCAGGGAACGACCATCCCCAAAAGAGCACAGGAAAAATTAAGGGAAAATGGCCAGGAGGAAAACACAGAGGAAAAGGCAATGGGAGGAGGGGGGCGAGGTCAGTGTTTATTCAAACCCCCGGGAGGCGGGGAAGGACACCCAAAAGACGGCAGGCAGAAAGAAAGAAGATTGAAACATCATTAATTAAAGGTGAAGAGAACATGTCCGGTTGTAAATTTTCAGTGAAGGGGAGAAAAACCCTCAAGCTGATTTTCAGGACAGAAACAGTGGAAAGGGGATTTTCCCAAAGAAAACCATGGTTGAAGTTGGAAGAAAAAGGGGTGTTCAGACCGAACAGAAAAAAACAGAACGACAGCTGAGGAGGATCAAAAGGAAGGAGCTGGGGGAGAGAGGAAGAATCAGCAGAGGACAACCAGTCTGGGCAGAGAAAAAAGAGCAAGCGCCCAGAACCACCCCCAGAACCCCACAACTAATACTTCCCCCAAACAAAACCACAATCCCCCCCCACTCCGCAAAAAACCCCCCATACACTGCCAGGCCCCCCCCCCCCACAGACCCCAAAAAAAGGGGGAGAGGAAACTGTAGGTTTTTACAATGCACAGAATAACAAAAGGGGAGGAGTGGCATGAAAAAGCGGGGGCCCAAAAACACCATAGCCCCAAAAAACCCCAACTCTCAGGTATGAAAAGATGCTTTTTCCAAGGAATAGCCCCGAGGAAAGACGGGGGGAACAGAGGAGGTGGAGGAGTCACCTGGGGGGGATTTGATGAGCTGGAAGGGAGAAGGGGGGAAAGAAAAAAAAGGGGAACTTTGTCTGGAGGCCAAAAGGGGTTTAATTCGGGAGAAACCCCCACAGAACAGCGGGGGGCCGGCAAGATTATGATGATAGTAATAGAGCGATGGTTGGCACACTGGCTGATGTGGCCCAGAAGGGATCATGGCAGGGCGGCTACGATCATGGTGACTTCAACCAAAGGGGAAAACGACTGGGAGAATTTTGGGGCCACAGGGGGGGCCAAAAAAACGGGGGGCTAAGATGATGGGGGTGGTACTGGAAAAACCCCTTTTCCAACACGGGGACACTACCAGAGAGAGGGAGAGGATGAACCAGCGGACTGGAAAATTTTTTTTAAACAGGCAGATACTGAGGACATCACATATGAAAACCCCCTTTGGGGGCGGGGCTGTTTTTTAAGTTGAAAAACGTAGAGTTACAAATGGGGGGGAAGAAAAGGGCCGGAAAATAACCAAACCCAAGAAAAGAGACATGGGCAGAAAATTCTTGAAGGGGGTTTAGTGGGACAGGATCTGGCAGGAAGTCAGAAACGAGTTGATGGAATATGTGACAACAAATGAAAAAAAGTGAGGAGAGGTTTGCCCAAAGGGAGGAATAATAAAAAAACCAGGATGAGCCCGTGGCTCCCCAAAGGGGGCAAGGAAGCCAAAACCAAATGTGCTGGGGGAAAGGAAGAAGTGTGAAGGCAAAGGACCCAGGGGAAAAGGAGAGCAGTCGGAGCCAGAAATGAATATGCACAGGAAAAAAGAGGGGCCCCAACGACAAATGAAAATGACATAGCAGGAAACCCAAACTGACCCAAAGCTGTTGTACAGCCACATTAGAGGAAAACAACAGTAAGGACCAGGTGATCGGCTAAGGAAGGAATGAGAGACAAGAAACGACCCGAGGTATGTGAGGAACTCAACATGAGATTCAAAAAAATGTTCCAGGGAGACAGAAGGGACCCAGAAAGACGGGGGGGTGGGCACCACCAAGTGGAAAAACATGCAATCGAGGAAGAATGAAAGGCTGCTGAGTGAGCAGGCCCGAGGCATGGCCGACAACATTTCCCCGGGGGCCCGGGGGACGGGGGGCTTTTTCCACTAAAAAATATTCAATACATTTTTAAAGGGGAGACCCAGGGTTGAAGACCTTACCCCTTTTTTAAAACAGGGACACATGAGGCATAAACACAGACCAGTGTCACTGACATGTATAGAATGCAAAGTTGGGGAGACGATTATCGGAAAATGAGTGGGGAACCCAAAAGAAAGGAATGAGCAAAAATTTTAAAACACGGTTTCAGGGAGGAAAATGCCAAACCTTCTGGATTTTTTGACAGGGTGACAGCAGTAAGACAAGAGAGGGGGGTTGGGAGACTGCATTTGTTGGGCCCCAAGGGCGTTTGACACAGTTCCACAAAGAGATAAGTAAAAAACCAGAGGACCGGGGGAAAAGGAACACCAAGGTTACGGAATCCTGTCAGGAAGAGAGCGGAGTCATGGTACGTGACGAGGTATCAGAGTGGGCGGCTGTGACGGGGGGGGTTCCACAGGGTCAGTCCGGGGACCGGTCTTTTCTGGTATTTCTGAACGACATGACGGAAGGAATAGACCCGAAGTGTCCCTGCACAGATGATGTGAAGTTAGAAAGAATTCAATCGGACAAGGCCCCAGGCAAACCAAGGGATCTGGACAGGGTGCCGTCCAAACTTTTTCCTGGGTTCAGTCCACCAAGTGCAAAGTCAGGGTTGGGAACGGAAAGAAGCCGCAGACGGAGTAATCGGGGGGACAGGACTACAAACCTCAATCAAAAAATATCTTGGGGTGAGATAACACCAGGCACTTCCTGAGACGCACATCAACCAAATAACTGCTACTGGCGCCTAGAAACCTAAGAACAGCATTCTGACATCTTAATAAAGAAGTTCGGACCCTGTATACTGTGAATTAATATTATATGTAGAACCCACACCAGCCAAGCACGTAAAGAAGCAGAAAAGTAAAAGGTTTGAAAAAAGACTAGTCCCGAAGCTGGGGGATGTCCACGAGGAAGGTTAAAAAGGAAATCGACCTGACGACGCTGGAGGACAGGAAAATAGGAGGACTGATAACACATAAAAATACTGAGGTTACATGGTGGACACAGACAGAATGTTCCAGAGATGGACAGCAACAAGGGGACACATTTGGGAAATTTTGAAGACCTGATAATCAAAAAATGTTGGAAGTATTTCTTCAGTCACAGAGTGGTCGAGAATGGAAATTTGGGGGCGATGTAGTGGAGACAGGTTTCATTCATAGCTTTAAGAAGAGGTATGAAAAGCTCAGGCCCCAGGGTACAAAGACTAAAAGGAAAAGAGATGGACGGAGAACCCAGACTCAGGAGGAAGCTCAAATACAATCACCTACAGATGTCCCCAACCTGAAAACCCCCCATGCAATCAAACATTCTCCCCAAAAACATGCCATACCCAATGATCCCACCCACCCCTTTAAAACTCCACCTTCCACCAACCACCCATAGTTCCTTATCTTTATTCCACTTTTCCACCCCCCAATCCCCCGACTTTTTTTGAAAAAAGTTGAAGGATTGGTATCAAATGCAGATGGAAAACAAATAAATGGAGGAGTGGCATGAAAGAATAAAGGAGACATCCCCAGACATAATAGAACTCACAGAAACCAAACTCCCGGGGTGATAACAGATGCAATCTTTCCCCCCAGATATAAAATTTCCCGGAAAAATGAAGGAGAGGGGAGGAGTTCACTGCTCATTAAAAACCGGGGGGGGTTTAAAGTGGAAGGAATGGATGGAATGGGCCATAGGAAAACCCAGGGGAAAGGTGGTAATGTGTAAGGTATAAACCGCCCCCGAACTGAGGAGGCCAAGAGAAGAAATGGGAGCAACAGAGCAATGGTAGACACACTAGCCGAGGTGGCCGAAGAACTCACATGGGGAGGAAATTACTAGTTTGGTGTTTTAATCACAAGGAGATTGATTGGGAAAACCGGAGCCCCGGGGTCCCGGGGAACATGGGAGCCAAGATGATGGGTGGACTGGAAAACCTCATGCATCAACATGTTAGAGAATACCAAAAGAGAGGTGAGGGGGATCCCGGGGAAAATGGGCAAAAATTCACCTTGGTAGTTGGACAATGAGGATATCACGTATGAAATGCCGGCTAGTGATCATTTTTGGTTTTTGTTTTGATTTATAGTTGAGCTACAAGTGGAGAAGGGAGCAGGAATAGGAAGGGAAAAAAAAAACACAAAACGGGGGGGTAAAAGGCATGAGGAACTTCCCCCCAAAGACGTTCAGTGGAAAGAACTGACAGGAAAACCAAAAAGTGATGGAAATGTGACAACAAAAGCAAAAGGCAGATGAGAGGTTTGTTCCCAAAAAGGAAAAGAAAATGGGAAGACCAGAACAGTCCTTGGTTCACCCAAAGGTAGGGGGGCAAAAAAAAGTGCAATAGAGAATGGAAAAAAGAAGACAAAGGACCCAAAAAAAAAAAACCGAAGAGCCAGAAAGAATATCCCGGGGGAGGCTCAGGTAATGCGAAAAAAACATTGCATCAAAAACAATGGGGAAACTTTGTATAGCCACATCGGGGGAAAAAAAGAGTCAAGGACCCCGGGAATCAGGCTGAGGAAGGAATGGGGTTCACAAGAAACGACCAACGGTATGGGGGCTCAACATGAGTTTAAAAATATTTACAAGGAGACAGGAAGGACTCAGGAATTCAGAATAGGGGGGGAACCAACAAGTGTAGATGAAATACACACAACCAAAAGGGGGGGAAGAAGCTATGTGAACTCCATACCTCAAAAAAGGTGGGCCACAAATTTCCCTGTTTTGGGGGGGGAGCAAAGATGTTTTGGACTAACAAAATCTTCAAACATCCATTGAAACGGGGAAACCGGGTGTGGAACATGCAAATGCAGTCCCAATTTTAAGAAAGGGGAGACACGAGGCATTAAATAGACCGTCACTGACGTGTATAGTATGAAAAATCATGGAGAAGATCATCAGGAGGAGAGTGGTGGAACGATAGAAAGACACAAACAAAAAACGACAACCGAAGGTTTCAGGAAAATAAAATTTATGCCCAAACCTACTGGGTTTTTTGACAAGGTAAAGAAGAAAAAACAGAGAAAAGGGGGGGGTAGACCGATTTTCTTGGCTGAAGAAGGCGTTGACACAGTTCCTCAAAAAGGTTAAGAAAGCGAGGACGGACAGAAAAGGAAAGGCACAAAAAAGGATCAGAGAATATCTGACAGGAAAGGGAGCAGTGAGTCATGGTACATGACGGGGTCAAGGGGCACCTGTGACGTTGGGGTTCCACGGGGGCCGTCCTAGACCTGTACTTTTTTTTGGATATGTGAATGACTTTGGGGGGGATAGCCACAGAAGTGTCCCTGTTTGCAGATGATGTGAAGTTAATGAGAAGAATTATATCGTCGAGGATCACGGCTACAAAAGACATAGACGGGCCCAAAAACTGTCCCAAAACGGGCCCTTGAATTTAACTCTGCCAAATGTAAAGTCATGAAGATCGGGGAAGGGCAAAAAAGACCGCAGACAAAATAGTCTAGGTGGTCAAAAACGCAAGCCTCACTCGGGGAAAAAGATCTTGGGGTGAGTAAAATTACCGAGCACTCTCCTGGGCCCCCAATCAATCAGATAACTGCTGCAGCATACGGGGTGGCAAACCTAAAATAGGTACCAATACCTCAGGCCCTTTTTGGAGTATGCAGCACCAGTTTGGAACCCAGGTCAACGTCATTAAATTGAAAAAGTGCAAAGGTTTCAAAAAGACTAGTCCCAGAGCTAAGGGGATTGTCCTACAAGAAAGGTTAAGGAAATCCCTGACGTCTAGAGGAAAAAGGAGGGTTAGGGAGACATGATAACGACATATAAAATACTCAGTATTAGATAAAGTGGACAGAGCAAGATGTTCCAGAGGGGACACGAAACAATTGGTCCTTGGAAGTTGAAGACCCTATGAGTCAAAGGGATGTTAGGAAGTATTTCTTCAGTCATAGAGTTGTCAGGAATGGAATAGCCTAGAAAGTGACACATAGTTTTAAGACGAGGTTTGATAAAGCTCATGGAGCAGGGAGAGAAGGGACCTAGTAGCAATCAGTGAAGAGGCGGAGCCAGGAGCTATGACTCGACCCCTGCAACCACAATAGGTGAGTACAAATAGGTGAGTACACACCCATACACACAACACTACCCCCACACACACACTCGCACACACACACACACACACACACACACACACACACACACACACACACACACACACACACACTAATGAAGCAGTTTCAACACTGGAATAAGCCTCTGTGCCTTCTGTAATATACCAGTCACCCTCATAACCATCACCACCACCTCCACTCTCCAGCAACAGTATTTCTACAATTCCGTCTCTCTTTTCCTTGCACCACCTCCCTTCCCATTGCCCACTCCTTACTGCCTCCTTTCCCAATCCCCCTTCTTTCCATCTCAATTGCCACAGTAGAAACTGCCAACTAAGAGGGAAGAGATAAAAAATAGATGTCTCATTAGGCAGTGCACCTCCGACCTGAGTTTTTGCACCTGCCTTACAACACCTGCGGCTGGTGACAGTCATAACACTGACCGAGCTGAGGCAAATTTTTTTTATAATTAAGTTAACAACGGTGATTTTGCACTGGTAACGAAGATGATGATTAATTTGCTCTGTAACTAGGTAAACGGTAGTGATAAAACCTTATTAAGTAGAGAGTATTTGCCCATAAAGAACGAATTAATTATAGTAAATGAAGCCTAACTAATGAAGACTACGATTTATGTTATTATCAAAATGGTTGTAGTTCCCAAGAACTATTAATTAAGGTGAGCTTAAATCTGCACTTTAATCAGGTTAATAGTTACAATATGTTGCCTCAAACTCGGCGTCAAGCAACTCCAGGTAGTTAATGTTCATTCATTACCCGCTTTTTCAGTTCAGCAAATAACAAATTAGAAATATCCAACGATTTTGAAATGTGAAAGTAATAACTTAATGTACTGCTGTAGCTGCGCAGTCTGAAGAAGTTCTCCCGGTATTCCATAACCCCAGTGCCCTGTCTCTCAATGGATGCGTTTGGAATAATGCGGCATAACTGATAATGCAGTTAAATATTAGCATTCAAGAATTTTTTTTTTATATTTTATTTAAAAAACTTAACATACATGATACAATAGAAATGTTATACAAATATGAACCGAAACTGTTTATAAGACATACTACTTCGCATAATGATGAAAAACACAATAAACTTAGTAATAAACTTAAATATAGTTAACATATCATCCCAAAGGAATCAATTCCAAGATCACCAACAAAGGAACAAGCCTTCCTAATATATTACAATACACAATACTGCTTTACAAAAGAAAAAAACTTACAGACCCTAATGCCTAGCTTTACAAAAGCTTCTGATGTCTCTGCACATCAACGACTCGCCAGTGTCATTCTATATACCCCCCACCCCTGATTATTCCACAAAAACATCTTCATGCTTCGTAATTCTTCCTTCTCAAAATGATACTCTTTGATAACTGTGTGTCTAATTCCCCTACCCATGTTAAAAGACATAAGGAGTACCCTATCATACCGAAAGGTCTACATAACATATATACAAACAAATAGTAAGCCAAAGTATTCACAGAACTTCTTAAAGCTCCCATAAAGTCTCACACCATTGTACCAACACTATCAAGCTCATCGAGGTAGTAGACCTACCTCCTATACCATGACCCAGTCTCAAAACCCACCAGGGTACAATACCCCACCTTTATTCAACAAAATAATACAATTACATAGACAAATTAACCTGACATGATTCCCCCAACCGGGGAATACATACCATTAATACATCGTCACATCACAGTACGTATTGTCTTGATTACACATCCCCTACACATGGGGCAGACATGTCTAAAATTATACATCATCAAACTGTTTTGTGACTGGAAACATTACACAGTATTACTTGAGCTACCCCAACTTTAACTGCCATGGGTTCTCTAACCTCTCCCACCCTGTGCTCTTACTTAATTAATGCTACATAGATCAGTGTTCCAGGATTCTTCACACAAGGTATACAATAAACATTAACCTACTTTTGCTTCAATACTGCCATAAATTGATATCTGTATTTCATATGTTCATACTACCTTAGATGGATTGTCTTTTAACACACAAAGTATGTTACTCATAGGCCTTTACTACACAATACTGGATTCTTAACCCAACATAGGCTTTACATATTTTAGGACTTTACAGTTTCCAAACAAATTCATCATTGCAAGTCATTACATTATGGCAAATAAAAAATCCTCCATATCCAGGAGGCTTTATTCAAAACCTTCATCTTGCTATACCCTCCACCGTGTCATAGGAAAGCCACCTCTATATTTCCCAAAAACTCCCGTTAAGCCCTCCTCCCCCCCTTCGTCAGAAGTCCTTGATCAGTATCATACACATTCAAACCATATACTTTCAAATTCAAAACGTCAACACTTGTCGCCCA
>WNWK01027534.1:0-26213 GCA_009830355.1 Cherax destructor | reverse complement strand
TATGGAAAACATAAATCGTCTGTTAGCTTATGCGAAGCAGGGTGCCAAGAATCAAGTGTATGTCCTGTACTTTTTCTTCTGTTCTTACATGTCACTATACTGTGCCGTTACTCTGCTTCCTCCTGTTATTGTGCTTTTCTTACCCTTTTTCCATACTGTTTCTGTACTGTTTTAAAAATTATTGTGCTGTTATTCCGTGTTACTGTATCATTTTTTGAGTGTTACTGTACCGTTCTTGCATGTTGATATGCTGTTCGTTTATGTTGTTGCAATGTTCACGTATGCTTTTCTATTCCCCCTCCCACAGCAGTGTCTCCCACACTGGCATTCATGTCTCCCAGAACAATATTAATGCAAAATAACACTATCCTCAGAACACATCAACGAACTAAATTGAGAAAAATGATTTTGGGAGCTGATCCTGCAACCTGGCAAGTCCACCACATTGTTGATCCTGCAACCTGGCAAGTCCACCACACTGTTGATCCTGCAACCTGGCAAGTCCACCACACTGTTGATCCTGCAACCTGGCAAGTCCACCACACTGTTGATCCTGCAACCTGGCAAGTCCACCCATTGTTGATCCTGCAACCTGGCAAGTCCACCACATGATCCTGCAACCTGGCAAGTCCACCACATTGTTGATCCTGCAACCTGGCAAGTCCACCACATTGTTGATCCTGCAACCTGGCAAGTCCACCACATTGTTGATCCTGCAACCTGGCAAGTCCACCACATTGTTGATCCTGCAACCTGGCAAGTCCACCACATTGTTGATCCTGCAACCTGGCAAGTCCACCACATTGTTGATCCTGCAACCTGGCAAGTCCACCACATTGTTGATCCTGCAACCTGGCAAGTCCACCACATTGTTGATCCTGCAACCTGGTAAGTCCACCACATTGTTGATCCTGCAACCTGGTAAGTCCACCACATTGTTGATCCTGCAACCTGGCAAGTCCACCACATTGTTGATCCTGCAACCTGGTAAGTCCACCACATTGTTGATCCTGCAACCTGGCAAGTCCACCACATTGTTGATCCTGCAACCTGGCAAGTCCACCATATTGTTGATCCTGCAACCTGGCAAGTCCACCACGTTGTTGATAAATCCGATACAGCCGTTTCATACAATTATTTATTGTTATACTGTTAAATTATGTTGTTGTATGTGAACAGTTGTTCACTGTTCTTCATTTACATTTTGTCTTTTCCATCATTGTCAATCACAATTCTGACTTAAACTATTCAACAGACAGATTGTGACACAGAATCTAACTGTTTTAGTTATTAGTGTCTGTTTACCAAAACAAAGATGCCATGAAAATCAAGAAATTATCATTCAGTAGGGAATTTAACATAACCTAAAATCTGCTCTTTATCTCTATATTAACATCTTCCTCGTCCTGGTGTCATCTCTACTCTGCCCTCATCTCCCTCACCCTGATGTCATCTCACTTTCCCGGCTCTCATCTCCCTCACCCTGCTGTCATCTCACCCGGCTCTCATCTCCCTGACCCAAGTGAGTGTGTGTGGGAGAGAGGAGAGAGGAGAGAGAGAGAGAGAGGGAGAGAGAGAGAGAGAGAGAGAGAGAGAGAGAGAGAGAGAGAGAGAGAGAGAGAGAGAGAGAGAGAGACTAAAAAAAATAATAATTACAAGAAAAGTTTGCGACCACTGTCAGCCTCAGAGTTAGTTATTTCTGAGTTACCAGACCCTGCCAGGTGGAGGCCAGTGGTTCGTCTTTAGGCCTCCTCCCTCCCACTCTCTACCATCTTAGGGCTTCCCTCAGGTCCATGTGTCCACCTGTGTCCCACTTTTCCAAGGTGCGCCCCACTTTCCCCTTACCTTTCGGATCATGTTTCCAGGTTTTCATCCCTTCGCTCCCAACTTCCATTTTTTTTGTTTACCTAGTACTTTTTCTCCTCTCATTTTGTTAACGCATTTTGTTGCTTCCCAAAGGTTTTCGGCTCCTTACAGTGACCTTGCTGGGTGGAAACTTGGTCTTGTCTAGCTGGTCTAGTCAGGTGTGGTTATAGTCACTAGTGATCACAGTCAGGAGTGGCCATAATTCAGGAGTCGTCATAGATGTGGTCACAGTGAGTGAGATTTGTGTGTTAGGTACCATTTTGTCCCAGGCACATGTCGATTAGACATGTGCCGGGCCATGTCGATTAGACATGTGCCGGGTCATCCGTGCGTGAAGCGAGAGCTTCAGCCACCAGGCCACCGGGGCTGTGTGTGTGTGTGTGTGTATGTGTATATGTGTGTTTGTTGCTTCCCCTAGTTACGTGTCTCCAAAAGTCCATATGTGTCCCCTAAGATGAACTCCCTTCCTCACTTCCCCAGGTGAAGTCATAGTCAGGTGTAGTCATATTCAGGTGTAATCACACTGAGGTGAGGTGAGGTCATGATGAGTTATGGTCATAGTCAAGTGTTATTATAGTCAGGTGAGGTCAGAGTTGTGTGTGCATATCTTTGTTTTTGGTGTTTCCAGAAGTCCATCTGTGACCCCTCATGAACTCCCTCACTTCCCCAGGTGAGGTCATAATCAGTTTTCATAGTCAGGAATATTATAGATGTAGTCATAGTTAGGCGTAGTCATAGTTACTTGTGGTCATAGTTAGGCGTGGTCATAGTTAGGCGTGGTCATAGTTAGGCGTGGTCATAGTTAGGCGTGGTCATAGTTAGGCGTGGTCATAGTTAGGCGTGGTCATAGTTAGGCGTGGTCATAGTTAGGCGTGGTCATAGTTAGGCGTGGTCATAGTTAGGCGTGGTCATAGTTAGGCGTGGTCATAGTTAGGCGTGGTCATAGTTAGGCGTGGTTATAGTTAGGCGTGGTCATAGTTAGGCGTGGTCATAGTTAGGCGTGGTCATAGTTAGGCGTGGTTATAGTTAGGCGTGGTCATAGTTAGGCGTGGTCATAGTTAGGCGTGGTCATAGTTAGGTGTGGTCATAGTTAGGCGTGGTTATAGTTAGGAGTTGTCTAGTTAGGCGTGGTCATAGTTAGGCGTGGTCATAGTTAGGTGAGGTCTTAGTTAGGTGTGTGTGTGTGTAAGCGCGCGCGTGTGTTTGCTTCCCCTAGTTCCGTGTCTCCAGAAGACCATCTGCGGGCCCTCAGATGAACTCCCTTCCTCACTTCCCCAGATTCAGCGGTTGTGGCCCCTCCCCAGTGACCTTGTTGGGTGGCAGCTTAGTCTCGTCTAGCTGGTCTACTGCCGAGACTGTCCAGGTGGGTGGTATTACAGGAGGGGACACACAGAAAACTGCGTCCTGTAATTCCACCCACCAAGACAGCCTCGAACAGTAGACCAGCTAGACGAGACTAAGCTGCCACCCAACTCGGCCACCAAGGTGAGGTTACTAAGTAAAAATCTCGGACTTCTATTTATGTTTCGTATATTTAAATACACTTTTTGTGTAATTTATGCACCTCTACACACACACACACACACACACACACACACACACACACACACACACACACACACACACACACACACACACACACACACACACACACACACACACACACACACACACACACACACACACACACACACACACACACACACACACACACACACACACACACACACACACACACACACACAGTTGGTAGACCTTGTTCATGACTCTTACACTGCAGTTTTATTTACTATTATGTTATTCTACTCTTCCAGTATATTACTGTATTGTTCTTGTGTGTTGTTTTAGAGCTTGTTACTGAACTGTTCTTAAGTATTGCTATACTACTCTTGTGTGTTACTGTTCCTGTTCTTACTATTTTACCATTCTTTCATGTTGCAGCACCTTTATTGAATGTTAAAACAGTGTCTTCCACGTTCATGTTCCCAAAACAATTATACTGACTCAAAATTCTCATAAGTTTCACTTAACATTTCGCAGGATTTTTATCACTCTTACATCCTGAGTAATCTTCTATTTACTATATTAATGCAAATGACAAAATAAACAACTCTGAAAAAAGAAAAAAAAATCTCCTGGAGTAAAGCCGACCTTATGGTATTCTTGATCTATTAAAAAAAAAAAATTCAACAACCCATCTTGCTACCTGGCAAATTTGTCTTATTGCTAATGTCTTGCATCCTACTGTATTTATTCACTTACATATTTTTCTATTGTACATTTGCAACCCCACTAATAAAAATGTCTTTTGCAGCATTTTGCTTCTTTTAGTTACTGAATTTAACGTTTGCCAAACTGCTGATGCACATTTAGCCTTTTCCTTTCTATACCTAGTCAGTTCTTCATTACTTATATTTTCTCTTTTCCATCACTCTGTCAATCACAATTTTAACGTAATATATACAGTGGGTGGTATACTCGCCAGACAATAGGCATATACTACATGTTTAATTTACATAGAAATATTTTAAAGTACTATCTAACACTGTGTCCAGCAGTTTTGAACTTTACCATAAGTAAAGGGAGGAACTCAAGGTAGACTTGCATGGTGTGATGTGAATCTAGAGATGCCATTAAAACCCTGAAATTATTTTACTGCCACAATAATGCTTCAGAAAATACGACAATTTTAAAATTTCTTTCCAGCGAGACTGAAGTCACTATGGGTACAACAGCTATGACAATTTTAAAGACATCTTTCATTAATTTTTTTTATTCTGAATGCGAAATAATCAAATTCAAGAACATAATTTACGTAATACCTGATCGTAATCCTATCAACCTGTATATCAAATGTAGATAATCAAACTAAGTCCATCACCGGACTAATTACATAAAAGCTACATCACAGAGTTCTTAATTAAGTTTCGTACTAGTGTGAAGTTATGCATCTCACTAACACAGTACCAGAAGTTCACACTGTGCGTCTTGGTATATATACCATCTAATCAAATAGTCCACATAAAACTGTGTAGACACTATCTAAAAGAGTGTGATATACTTTAGTAATATACTTTAGTATAAGCAAGGCACTCAATGTCCACAAGGAAGTATACATGAACAATCACACAAATGTTTATGTAACTCCGCACAAGAAAACCACATACACAAACATACACACACACACACACATACACACACACACACACACACACACATACGGAAGGAATAGACTCCGAAGTGTCCCTGTTTGCAGATGATGTAAAGTTGATGAGAAGAATTCAATCGGACGAGGACCAGGCAGAACTACAAAGGGATCTGGATAGGCTGCAAACCTGGTCCAGCAATTGACTCCTGGAGTTCAACTCCACCAAGTGCAAAGTCATGAAGAGTGGGGAAGGGCAAAGAAGACCGCAGACGGAGTACAGTCTAGGGGGGGCCAGAGACTGCAAACTTCAATCAAGGAAAAAGATCTTGGGGTGAGTATAACACCAGGCACATCTCCTGAGGCGCACATCAACCAAATAACTGCTGCAGCATACGGGCGCCTTGCAAACCTAAGAACAGCATTCCGACATCTTAATAAAGAATCGTTCAGGACCCTGTACACTGTGTACGTTAGGCCCATACTGGAGTATGCAGCACCAGTTTGGAACCCACACCTAGCCAAGCATGTGAAGAAGCTCGAGAAAGTGCAAAGGTTTGCAACAAGACTAGTCCTGGAGCTAAGGGGTATGTTCTACGAGGAGAGGTTAAGGGAAATAGACCTGACGACACTGGAGGACAGGAGAGATAGAAGGGACATGATAACAACATATAAGATACTGAGAGGAATTGACAAAGTGGACAGAGACAGAATGTTCCAGAGATGACACACAGCAACAAGGGGACACAGTTGGAAGTTGAAGACTCAGATGAATTACAGGGATGTTAGGAAGTATTTCTTCAGTCACAAAGTGGTCGGGAAGTGGAATAGTTTAGGAATCGATGTAGTGGAGGCAGGCTCCATACATAGCTTTAAGCAGAGGTATGATAAAGCTCATGGCGCAGGGAGAGTGACCCAGTAGCGGCCAGTGAAGAGGCGGGGCCAGGAGCTGTGAATCGACCCCTGCAACTACAACTAGGTGAGTACAACTAGGTGAGTACACACACACACACACACATATGCGCAAACACAAACTACAATCCACAAAGCTTTAGTCCCACTCTAGCATGTATGCAAACTAAAATTCCCATGCACACGTACAGTATCTATGTCACTCATGTGCACACGTACAGTATCTATGTCACTCATGTGCACACATTCTCATGTAGATACCTACACTGTCTCACACAGCTGTTATAGTTAAAAGAGATAAGGAAATTTTTCAGTATAAATTTTAATGGAATTCTAAATAAATGGAAAGAAAATGGAGATATATAGTATATATTTATATAGTATAGTATAGTATAGTATACTGTACTACTATACTATGCTGTGTTATATTATAATTTAATATAGTATATATATATATATATATATATATATATATATATATATATATATATATATATATATATATATATATACATATATATATATATATATATGTAGTGCCGATTAGGTAAAACTTGCGATTTTGGCTTAAATAGCAACGCTCTTCTTGCCATATAAGACAAGTGAAAATTTGTGTATGCAATAATTTCGCCAAAATCATTCTGAACATAACGAAAAAAAAATATTTCACTGTGTTTGTTTATTATTAAATTAATGTTAACGTATCTAAAATATATTTAGTTAGGTTAGGCTAAATTAAATTGCGCTTGTTGTAATAAGGTTAGGTAGGTTTTCAAAGTTTCTCTTGGTACAAAATTATAAATTCTTACATTAACATAAATGAAAAAAATATATCTTTAAACGTATAAGAGAAAATTTTAGAAAGGACTTAATTTTAGATGAGTTCTTGCTAATTGACAGTTTTACCTAATCGGCACCTCTTGGCAAGACAGTGATGGAGTAAATGATGATGAAAGTTTTTTTTTCGGCCACCTGCCTTGGTGGGAATCGGCCGATGTGTTAATAAAAAAAAATATATTATTTCTGAAGGTAAAAAGTAACCAGAAATAATTATTAAATAAAGAAGTTTCACTTTCTAAGTTATCATGTCTCTCGTCTCTCTATTCTGAGAAAACATTCATAGTCACAATAACAAAAGAAAAAATCTCGGTGAAGAAAATAAGAACAACAATCACTGAGACTCGACCTCGTGACAAAAAAAAATTCTGAGTTCGATCCCACAAGCTGGCCGTTAGAACTCTTTGTTAATGTCTCTAATACTGTTGTTGTATCAGAGTACTGCTCTAGTGTTCCCTATTTTACTGTATAGTTGTTGTATGTTCTTGTGCTGTAGTTGTGCATTGTTGTACTGACCTTTTGTGTGTTATTGTACTTTTCTTGTGTTAATGTTTTGTTTTTGCGTGTAACTGTACCTTTTTTTATGTTCCTGTACTGTTCTGTGTAACTGTACTTTTCTGTGTGTTACTGTACTGTTCTTAAGTGTAACTGTACTTTTCCTGTGTGTTACTGTACTGTTCTTAAGTGTAACTGTACTTTTCCTGTGTGTTACTGTATTGTTCTGTACTGTATTACTCTTGAGTTTCTATATTGCTATTAGTAGTGACTTACAGAGTTAATATACTATACATCAGTATTACTAAACTGTTTTGTGTGTTACTATGGTGTTCCTGCATGTCACTGTACTACTGTTTTATATTACTGTACTTATTGTAAGTTACTGTACTGTTCTTGCGTGTTGCTGTTCCTTTTTACGAAACACTTTTCAGTTCTTTCATCTTGACATGCTCGCTGTATTGTTGACATGACTTAAAGATCACAGAAAACACTCATTTTTATAAACATTCTCATAAAAAATTCGACCATCAACTCTGTATCATATTTGTCAATATCTAAGTACACTCACCAACACATGACGTCACACCCAAGACCGGAGACGTCACAGATAGGGGCACCCCCCGTGACGTCACACTCCCACCTATGTTTACTTGGCGGGCAGTGACGTCACACCCAACCTACCTTTGTTTCAACCTGTTGTACCTACACTATCTAAGAACACTATAACCAAGACGATTACCAAATTCTATGACCCCACCACTAAGATCACAGAAAACAATCATTTTTATAAATATTCACACAAAATCAAAACCACCAAATCCATATCATATTTACTAATATCTAAGATCACTCACCTCAACACCGCTAACACGCATTTTATACCCCACTAACACACTCATTTTTATACCACATTAACACCCATTTACACATTACCACAAAACACTATAACAAAGATGATCACCAATTTCTATATTCACTCATCCCAAATCCACTAAGATCACAGAAAAACACCTATTTTTATAAATATTCACACAAAAATCACGTCCACCAACACTATATCATGTTTTACCAATATCTAACAACACTATAACAAAAAGGATTACCCAAATTCTATTTTCCCACACAAAATAAATGTTAATCATAAGACATATGAAGACAAAATTTTATACAAAATGCATTATACCAAAACCACTAAATCATGTACACTTATACCATAACAATCTATAATGCAAAACACTACTCAATCAACATTATGAACACTAAATCTGTTTACGAACACTTAAGACATACGATATCTAAAAAAATAATACAACTCACCCACCTTAATTTAATATATATTCACCAAAACATAAAACTGATTAAATATCACATTTCTCACTCACAACACCCTAAAACATCCTTCCTATACTCATCCTCGTATTAACACCTAGGGATGTTTTAAGGGGCGGTTGGGTACTTTGGGTCAGTATCTTTATTTTTCGTCCGATTTTTTTATTTTTTGGTGTACGTTTAGAAGCATATATGCAACATAACAATAAAATAAAATGGCTTTCAAATGAGCTAATGTAGGTAACACTCTTAGCTTGTAAATAAAATGAGGAATCCTTAACCTAACCTTGTAAAACCTTGTGTACAAGAGAGAGAGAGAGAGAGAGAGAGAGAGAGAGAGAGATACACGGAAGAGGAAAAGAAGATATTCGTTATGAAGGATTGTAAAAAAAAATATTTTTTCTCTTGTCTCTCATATAGAAATATTAAAACTGCCTATTATTTCCAAGAATATTTTGAAGCAGTGGAATTAAAAATCAGCGAAAAGTATGATTTATCTACACTGGAAGAGGTAGAGAAGGAAGAAGAGAAGGAGAAGGAGGAAGTGATGGTGTTGGTGGCTTTTATTTGTTAATTATAATTTGGATACATCAGCATTGTTCTGCTACTCTGTTATAATAGTTAAGAACAATGTCATATATTCCGTCACCAATCAAGGGGATGGAGCTACACAGGTGGTGGAATGTGTCACCTGAGGTGGAGACTTCAGTGGGTGGTGAGGTAGCCCTAGAATCTGGTAGAGGTTCCAGGTAGCTGGAGTTATAGTGATAGGATTATCATTTTAAGATAGCTTCCATGGTGGTAGAGGTGGTGATGGTAGTGTGGTAATGGTAGTGGTGGTTGGTGGTAGTTGGGTTTTTGAGTGGTGGTGGTGGTAGTGGTGTGGTGGTGAGTGGTTGAGTGGTGGTGGTGGAGTGGTGGTGGAGTGGTGGTGGTGGTGGTAGTGAGTGGTGGTGTGTGTAGTGGTGGTGGTAGTGGTGGTGGTGGTAGTGGTGGTGGTGGTGGTGGTGGTGGTAGTGGTAGTAGTGTTGGTGGTAGTGGTAGTAGTGGTGGTGGTAGTGGTAGCAGTGGTGGTAGTGGTGGTGGTGGTGGAGCTAAAATAAGTCTACAGTACCAGAGTAAGACACAACAATACATGTACAAAATACTTGTACAAGTGTACTGTAGATACTCGTAACATTGCCCTTACATCCATCATTAGCTGTACTTATTATTCCTGCAATGTGCATTTATTATTTTTAGTAAAATACGAGGCTAGTATTTCAGTGTGGCTGAAGTAAATAAAATGTCTGTTTCTTTTCAAGAATTGCTGTCTGCAGTTTGTTAACCAGGAAAATTGTCACACCAGCAGCCGACGTAAACAGTGTTGGTGTTCCCTGACGCTAAATGATGTGGAAGATGTAACTACACTCACATCAAAACACTCCAGTTTCTTTCTGGTATGTGTGGGTTGTTCCAGTCACGGTATTGTGCCTCTATGTTCTTTCTCGATAGGGTAATTTATTTAATTTTCACGAAACTGGTGATTTTTTCTTTATACAATACAAAAATGGTTACAAAAATCTTTTATAAACATTAATTACAGTTGGTCACAATCTGTGTACTTTCCATCAAAACCAAATTACAAAATTTTACCAAACTCATCTCATTTTTTTCTGATGACAGATGTGCTGGATGACCTCATTCACACGACATTCCGTAAACTGTGACAATGATTTATTAAAAAAAGACAGTAAAAAGAAGATTGTCCACTGATGGGCTGACCTGGCAAGAGTAAGAACAACACAAGTCGACCCCACAGTCTGGCTGCAGATCTTCCTGATATGTTAATATATCAACTCTTATTTAAACCTCCTTCCAAGTTCTGAGGTTAAATTAATAATGAACAATATAAGATATTTTTACACTGTATCAGCTCAAATATTTGTGTGTTTGCCTTTAAAAAGACGTTCACTCTATCCTTTACTGTTTGGGAATTATTGTAAAGGCATCACTGTGAAGGGATACCTACATTCTAGCTAACTTTGCAACTGTCTAGAGATAAGGAAAGTTTGTATACGGAAAGGTTCTCTCCCCATCCTACACAACTTACTGTCACATTGACAAGGATGCCACACAGCCAAAGATGAAAAATATCTCCACATATTCCAAACCTTCCAGTAATACAGTCCACTTGAAAAGCTGAATAATTTTTTTACTCATTTGTGCTGACAAACATTCATGAATATTTAACAGGAAGAAGAGTTTAGACTACTGATAGAACATAGAAACATAAGAAAGAAGGAACACTGCAGCAGGCCTACTGACCTATGCGAGGCATGTCCATGTCACTCCCCGGCTTAGACCTCACTACCTGAGGTAGTCATGTCACTATTGCTATTATCATTGATACTAGTACTACTATTATCATTACTATGTACTACAAATATTATCATCCGTCTCTCTGGTCATAACCACCTGGAATCCCACAGAATCCCAGCGATTTATGTATTAAATTTGTCTTCAAATCTTGCATCCTCACTCATGTTTACTTGTTTTGTAATGTTACGTTACCAACAATGACACTCAGAGAATTATTATACTTTTGTTTACTGGCTAAACTTCATCGCCTTTGCATGTTATTTTATTATTTCGTACAGTTTATGTGATAATTAGCTAACTGTAATTACTGACTCGATAGTAATGTTTTGTGTTGCTGAATGTTATAATAAATATTTGTTGAACTCTCAACTTGTTTCCGGAGTTCTTGCCACTCCCCAACTTTCTTCCAGTGCTCTTGTCACTCCTCAACTTTCTTTCAGAGCTCTTGCCACTCCTCAACTTTCTTTCAGAGCTTTTGCCACTCCTCAACTTTCTTTCAGAGCTCTTGCCACTCCTCAACTTTCTTTCAGAGCTCTTGCCACTCCTCAACTTTCTTTCAGAGCTCTTGCCACTCCTCAACTTTCTTCCAGAGCTCTTGCCACTCCCCAACTTTCTTCCAGAGCTCTTGCCACTCCTCAACTTTCTTCCAGAGCTCTTGCCACTCCTCAACTTTCTTCCAGAGCTCTTGCCACTCCCCAACTTTCTTCCAGAGCTCTTGCCACTCCTCAACTTTCTTCCAGAGCTCTTGCCACTCCTCAACTTTCTTCCAGAGCTCTTGCCACTCCTCAACTTTCTTCCAGAGCTCTTGCCACTCCTAAACTTTCTTCCAGAGCTCTTGCCACTCCTCAACTTTCTTCCAGAGCTCTTGTCATTCCTCAACTTTCTTCCAGAGCTCTTGTCACTCCTCAAATGCTTCAACTCTAAAAAAATACTTTTGGATTCCTTTTTTATGTTACTTTTCTCACCACTTCTTCTGCAACGTAAGTCTCTATGAGATTTTATTTGAGTTATGTATCACTAAAACTTTCAAGAAAATTTTACCAACTGAAAAATAGTTACGTTGCCAGTTACATCAGGATGTTCAGTTACAACGCAAATACACCTTAAACATTAAGTATTCTTAATGGCATAAACATTAATATTGTATGGTGTGCTGCACCATACATGCTAACAATTAAACATCGCATTACATTACAATACATCATTAATTTTATAATTTTGCCGACATTTGCACATCACAGGACATGACAGCATAATGTAGAATCTTAGTAAGTGGGAGGCGCACTGACGAGTGGGAGGCGCACTGACGAGTGGGAGGCGCACTGACGAGTGGGAGGCGCACTGACGAGTGGGAGGCGCACTGACGAGTGGGAGGCGCACTGACGAGTGGGAGGCACACTGACGAGTGGGAGGCGCACTGACGAGTGGGAGGCGCACTGACGAGTGGGAGGCGCACTGACGAGTGGGAGGCGCACTGACGAGTGGGAGGCGCACTGACGATTGGGAGGCGCACTGACGAGTGGGAGGCGCACTGACGAGTGGGAGGCGCACTGACGAGTGGGAGGCGCACTGACGAGTGGGAGGCGCACTGACGAGTGGGAGGCGCACTGACGAGTGGGAGGCGCACTGACGAGTGGGAGGCGCACTGACGAGTGGGAGGCGCACTGACGAGTGGGAGGCGCACTGACGAGTGGGAGGCGCACTGACGAGTGGGAGGCACACTGACGAGTGGGAGGCACACTGACGAGTGGGAGGCGCACTGACGAGTGGGAGGTGCACTGACGAGTGGGAGGCGCACTGACGAGTGGGAGGCACACTGACGAGTGGGAGGCACACTGACGAGTGTGAGGCGCATGACGATTGGGAGGCATACTGACGAGTGGGAGGCGCACTGACGAGTAGGAGGCGCACTGACGAGTGGGAGGCGCACTGACGAGTGGGAGGCACACTTTTTGAGTGGGAGGCACACTGACGGGTGGGAGGCGCACTGACGAGTGGGAGGCGCACTGACGAGTGGGAGGCGCACTGACGAGTGGGAGGCGCACTGACGAGTGGGAGGCGCACTGACGAGTGGGAGGCGCACTGACGAGTGGGAGGCGCACTGACGAGTGGGCGGCTCACTGACGAGTGTGCAACAGCCACCATATTAGTTTGTCTTATCAAAGGATCGAATATCCCAGCTGCTGGTTTTTATTTTCATCCCATAACGTTTATAGTGTGTGGGGGGGGAGGGGGGAGGATAATGTTTTATGATGGTCTAGAAAATATGATATTAGACAGAAATTTGTTAAATTGTTTAAAAATGGTTTCTAGAACTTTGTCTTCCATAAGATAATTCATGGTAGTGTCTTCTTTACCTTTCCCACAAGTGTCTCAAACTAGTCACTTTTCACAAATTTCACAATGGGTGTCTTCAAAATGGCGAGAACCAACATTCTCCATCAGAATATTGAAATATATAAAGTTCCTCAAGTCTCGAACATTGAGGAAGTCTGATTTTTTCTGCCTCCAACTTCTCCATTTTATTTTGAGAAGACAAAGGCTGGATGGAGGGGGTAAAGGAGGTTTTGTGTGCGAGGGGCTTGGACTTCCAGCAAGCATGTGTGAGCGTATTTGATAGGAGTGAATGGAGACAAATGGTTTTTAATACTTGACGTGCTGTTGGAGTGTGAGCAAAGTAACATTTATGAAGGGATTCAGGGAAACCGGCAGGCCGGACTTGAGTCCTGGAGATGGGAAGTACAGTGCCGGCACTCTGAAGGAGGGGTGTTAATGTTGCAGTTTTATAACTGTAGTGTAAAGCACCCCTCTGGCAAGACAGTGATGGAGTGAATGATGATGAAAGTTTTTCTTTTTCGGGCCACCCTGCCTTGGTGGGAATCAGCCGATGTGTTAATAATAAAAAAAAACCATAATTTTAACAACCGTGAGGGAGAGCGCATATACGACTGGGTACAAATTTGTGTATATATGTGTAGTGTGTGGGGCAAAGGCGGACATGTGTGTGTGTGTTTGTGATTACATTCATATTAGTGTAAGAGGTGATGAGTGTGTTTTATAAGTATGTGTGTGTGCGCGCAAGTGCGTTGCTTTGTGCGTGTATGAATGATGGTGAACCCGCTGCTGCCTTTGTGGAAATGTGCAAATGAGTGTGAAAATAAGAGTGTGTGTAAGTTTATTTAGGTACAAGTACACATATATTGTTACACAAATTATCATACACAGTAACATATGCGTAAATTACCCAGGATAACCTAAAAACGTCAGACAAAGTGATTTATTTCCATTGTGGGCGGCGCTTGTAACCCACTGAGCGTCTTGCAAATATATAAGATAAATAACCAAATGAAAATAAAAGTTCAACACTTATAATAGTTCTCGTGGAGGTGGACAAACAGATTAACAAACGAGCACTCACAAACACACAATAAAACATTCACAAACACACTTAAATTGTTATTTATTAAAAAATCTTATATTTAATGTACATAAATTGTATAATATAAATAGAACTCCCAAAATTTCATTGAGTGGCCTCACCTTGGTGGGGGAACTGGAGGGTAGCTTGGCTGCGTCTAGCTGGTGTACGGTCGTGGCTGTCTTGGTGGGTGTAATTACTGGACGCAGTTTTCTGTGTGTCACCTCCAGTAATTCCACCCACCTGGACAGTCTCTACCGTAGACCAGCTAGACAAGGCCTCGTTCTCATCCAGCTAGATCACTGGGAGTGATTTCGGGATACTAACCTGGAAGCTGGACTTCGGGATAGAACCGGGGAAGGCTGATGACCTGGAAGGCAAACCTGGAAGTGGAATCGAGGACATGGACCTGGAACAGTACCTGGGAGAGACAAGACCTACTGGATGGATTGACAGACTGGAATCACTGAGGGACCAGAGACTCTGGACACATGGACTTGATAGGATGACCTTGGGGAAGTGGGGAAGGGAGAATATCTGAGGCACAGATGGACTCCTGGACACATGTACTGGGAAAGCGAGGATACTTGGTTGATGAGAGCTTGGGGAAGGGAGGATAATCTGAGGGGACACAGATGGACTCTGGACACATGGACCTTGGGAAAGCATCAAAAACACAGTAAGTGGTGGGTGGACCTTAAAGACGAACCACTGGCCTCCACGTGGCAGGGTCTGGTAACTCAGAGATAACTCTGAGGCTGACAGTGGTCGCAAATAGTTAAATAATAATAATGACAATTTCAATTTCTTATAAAGAGCCCAACTGATACATGATTATTTAGCATTTCGGGCAGCAGATCTTAAGCTCACTACACTTATGTTTCTGATAACAGATGATCTCGTTCACCCAAGATAACTCATAAATTATGGACATTGATTTCCATTAAAAACAGTAAATAGGTGAAGGTTTTGGATCTTCTGGTTTATCAATATATCAAAACTTTCTTATTTTCTTTTACATATGAACCTGTTATCATTTTACAGAATCTGTATCAGATCAAGTTAGCGAGTTTTAAACTGAGTATAACTTAATTCCAAGTATATATGTCTAGAGCTAGTACATGATCCATAGTATATCTCATCATCTGTCCCCCACGCTGTATCCTGTCATGCATCTGTCCCCACGCTGTATCTGTCATGCATCTGTCCCCCACGCTGTATCTGTCATGCATCTGTCCCCCACGCTGTATCTGTCATGCATCTGTCCCCCACGCTGTATCTGTCATGCATCTGTCCCCCACGCTGTATCTGTCATGCATCTGTCCCACGCTGTATCTGCATGCATCTGTCCCCACGCTGTATCTGTCCAGCATCTGTCCCCCCACGCTGTATCTGTCATGCATCTGTCCCCCACGCTCGTATGTCATGCATCTGTCAGCACTCCACGCTGTATCTGTCATGCATCTGTCCCCACGCTGTATCTGTCATGCATCTGTCCCCACGCTGTATCTGTCATGCATCTGTCCCCACGCTGTATCTGTCATGCATCTGTCCCCACGCTGTATCTGTCATGCATCTGTCCCCCACGCTGTATCTGTCATGCATCTGTCCCCACGCTGTATCTGTCATGCATCTGTCCCCACGCTGTATCTGTCATGCATCTGTCCCCACGCTGTATCTGTCATGCATCTGTCCCCACGCTGTATCTGTCATGCATCTGTCCCCACGCTGTATCTGTCATGCATCTGTCCCCCACGCTGTATCTGTCATGCATCTGTCCCCACGCTGTATCTGTCATGCATCTGTCCCCCACGCTGTATCTGTCATGCATCTGTCCCCCACGCTGTATCTGTCATGCATCTGTCCCCCACGCTGTATCTGTCATGCATCTGTCCCCACGCTGTATCTGTCATGCATCTGTCCCCCACGCTGTATCTGTCATGCATCTGTCCCCACGCTGTATCTGTCATGCATCTGTCCCCCACGCTGTATCTGTCATGCATCTGTCCCCACGCTGTATCTGTCATGCATCTGTCCCCCACGCTGTATCTGTCATGCATCTCACTGTCCCCCCACGCTGTATCTGTCATGCATCTGTCCCCACGCTGTATCTGTCATGCATCTGTCCCCCACGCTGTATCTGTCATGCATCTGTCCCCCACGCTGTATCTGTCATGCATCTGTCCCCACGCTGTATCTGTCATGCATCTGTCCCCCACGCTGTATCTGTCATGCATCTGTCCCCCACGCTGTATCTGTCATGCATCTGTCCCCACGCTGTATCTGTCATGCATCTGTCCCCACGCTGTATCTGTCTGCATCTGTCCCGCTGTATCTGTCGCATCTGTCCCCACGCTGTATCTGTCATGCATCTGTCCCCCACGCTGTATCTGTCATGCATCTGTCCCCACGCTGTATCTGTCATGCATCTGTCCCACGCTGATCTGTCATGCATCTGTCCCCACGCTGTATCTGTCATGCATCTGTCCCCACGCTGTATCTGTCATGCATCTGTCCCCACGCTGTATCTGTCATGCATCTGTCCCCCACGCTGTATCTGTCATGCATCTGTCCCCACGCTGTATCTGTCATGCATCTGTCCCCCACGCTGTATCTGTCATGCATCTGTCCCCACGCTGTATCTGTCATGATCTGTCCCCACGCTGTATCTGTCATGCAATCTGTCCCCCACGCTGTATCTGTCATGCATCTGTCCCCACGCTGTATCTGTCATGCATCTGTCCCCACGCTGTATCTGTCATGCATCTGTCCCCACGCTGTATCTGTCATGATCTGTCCCCACGCTGTATCTGTCATGCATCTGTCCCCACGCTGTATCTGTCATGCATCTGTCCCCACGCTGTATCTGTCATGCATCTGTCCCCACGCTGTATCTGTCATGCATCTGTCCCCACGCTGTATCTGTCATGAATCTGTCCCCACGCTGTATCTGTCATGCATCTGTCCCCCACGCTGTATCTGTCATGCATCTGTCCCCCACGCTGTATCTGTCATGCATCTGTCCCCACGCTGTATCTGTCATGCATCTGTCCCCACGCTGTATCTGTCATGCATCTGTCCCCACGCTGTATCTGTCATGCATCTGTCCCCACGTGTATCTGTCATGCATCTGTCCCCACGCTGTATCTGTCATGCATCTGTCCCCACGCTGTATCTGTCATGCATCTGTCCCCCGCTGTATCTGTCATGCATCTGTCCCCACGCTGTATCTGTCATGCATCTGTCCCCACGCTGTATCTGTCATGCATCTGTCCCCCACGCTGTATCTGTCATGATCTGTCCCCACGCTGTATCTGTCATGCATCTGTCCCCACGCTGTATCTGTCATGCATCTGTCCCCACGCTGTATCTGTCATGCATCTGTCCCCCACGCTGTATCTGTCATGCATCTGTCCCCACGCTGTATCTGTCATGAAATCTGTCCCCACGCTGTATCTGTCATGCATCTGTCCCCACGCTGTATCTGTCATGCATTTTGTCCCACGCTGTATCTGTCATGATCTGTCCCCACGCTATCTGTCTGATCTGTCCCCACGCTGTATCTGTGTACTGTCCCCACGCTGTATCTGTCATGCATCTGTCCCCACGCTGTATCTGTCATGCATCTGTCCCCCACGCTGTATCTGTCATGCATCTGTCCCCCACGCTGTATCTGTCATGAATCTGTCCCCCACGCTGTATCTGTCATGCATCTGTCCCCCACGCTGTATCTGTCATGCATCTGTCCCCACGCTGTATCTGTCATGATCTGTCCCCACGCTGTATCTGTCGCATGACGATCTCGTCCATGTACTCTATCTGTCCCACGCTGTATCTGTCATGCATCATGTCCCCACGCTGTATCTGTCATGCATCTGTCCCCACGCTGTATCTGTCATGCATCTGTCCCCACGCTGTATCTGTCATGCATCTGTCCCCCACGCTGTATCTGTCATGGCATCTGTCCTCCCACGCTGTATCTGTCATGCATCTGTCCCCCACGCTGTATCTGTGCATCGCGTATCTGTAGTGTGTACTCGCTTGAAAGATATCTTATTTCAAATTGAGATATTCCAGATTTTTATTTTATTTCTATTTTAATCAGCAGGAAGTAGGATGGTCTAGGTGATTTTCACTTTAGATAACAGAGTGAAAAGAAATGGTTCGTTAAAAAACACCGGCTACAATTCTTTGTGCATAGTGGCGACGTGGGTTAAAATTCTTTGTGTGTAAGTCAAGTATGTGTCAGAACACAAGGTGACCACAGGTCACTATGCTAGATAATGCATTGTGAAAACACGCGCACACACACACACACACACACACACACACACACACACACACACACACACACACACACACACACACACACACACACACACATATATATATATATATATATATATTATAGTCGTGCCGAATAGGTAAAATTTGCTATTTTGGGTTAACTAGCAACGCTCGTCTTGCAATATAAGGCAAGCGAAAATTTGTGTATGCAATAATTTCGCAAATATCATTCTGAACATAACGAAAATATATATTTCATTGTGTTTGTTTATTACTAAATTATTGTAAACTTATCTAAAATATATTTAGTTGGATTAGGCTAAATTAAATTGCACTTGTTATAATAAGGTTAGGTAAGTTTTCTAAGATTCTTTTTACATTAACATTAATGAAAAAAAATATATCTTTGACCGTATAAGAGAAAATTTTAGAAAGGACTTTATTTTAAATGAGTTCTTGCTAACTGATCGGTTTTACCTATTAGGCACGACATATACATACACAAAAATCTGTAATTGTCTCCTCAAAGCTGAAGAAATAAGCAGACTCCACTGTACTCACTAAGCTTATTTCTCTGAGTACAGACGATGTGCTGAATGATCTCAATCACTCATGACATCCCATAAATTGTGACATTAATTTAAAATAAGAAAGAAAACAGTAAAAGGAAGTCCTCACTAAACTGTAGGTTTAGGTTTAGACTGCAGGTCTTCCAGGTTAACAAATATTTCAACATTAATTTATACATCTTACGTTTGAAGTTAAACTTTTGAAGAAAATAGATGTTTTCGCCTTAAACACATATAGTTTAAGTGCCCTTAATTTAATTTGACCTTGTCATCCTGTACCCCATAAAAGTTTTTGTAGGGAATTCATGGGTATTTGAGGCTGTTTGTCTAGAAAGTTGAAGCAAAGTTACAATACTAGAATTATTTCTTTCCGCCCTCTACTCTTTTCTGTCACACTACCAATCATGGTGTATCAGAAGGATCTCTCCCTATCCTTCACTACATCCTACTACACTGCCAGGTATAATATGCAAAAAGGATCTCTGCCTTTCTCATCTTCCTGCCATACTGCCAAAGATGGGATACCAGCAGCAGTGCAATACTGCCAAAGATGGGATAAGAGCAGCAGTGCCATACTGCCAAAGATGGGATACCAGCAGCAGTGCCATACTGCCAAAGATGGGATACCAGCAGCAGTGGAGGCGGTGAAAGGCGGTAGGCGATTTTAGGCATCTAGTACTGTGATGAATTAGACACATTTGCAACATTTGCAACAGCACTTCTCTGTGTTGGACTGAGGAAGTCACTGGTTTAGGAAACTTTTCCGCAATAAAGATACCCGAGTGTTGCACAAGATACCCGAGTGTTGCACAAGATACCAGAGTGTTGCACAAGATACCAGAGTGTTGCACAAGATACCAGAGTGTTGCACAAGATACCAGAGTGTTGCACAAGATACCAGAGTGTTGCACAAGATTATATTATGTTGTGCTGTCATACTTTAGTATATTTAATATTTCACTCAACACAATTACACAATGTCTTCAAATATGTCATTCAGGTTTATCATAAGTTTCATATACATTAAACACAGAACCAACATACCAAAAAATACTTTTTTGGATAATATGAGTTTTGTTTTTACATAGGTTTCTTGGTCTCGTCAGGATATTGAATAAGGTTTTTAAGTTTTGGGTCAATACTCTATTTATTTCTGATCACTCTCTTCCTTTTCAATGTCTGGAACTTCAGTAATTTTGAAGAACATTGTCACGAGTGGCTGATTACTCTATACTCTAGCTAAGCACTACAGCACCCATCCTATACTTTAGCTAAGCACTACAGCACCCATCCTATACTCTAGCTAAGCACTACAGCACCCATCCTATACTTTAGCTAAGCACTAAGCACCCATCCTATACTCTAGTAGCACTACAGCACCCATCCTATCTCTAACTAAGCACTACAGCACCCATCCTATACTCTAGCTAAGCACTACAGCACCCATCCTATACTCTAGCTAAGCACTACAGCACCCATCCTATACTTTAGCTAAGCACTACAGCACCCATCCTATACTCTAGCTAAGCACTACAGCACCCATCCTATACTCTAGCTAAGCACTACAGCACCCATCCTATACTCTAGCTAAGCACTACAGCACCCATCCTATCTCTAGCTAAGCACTACAGCACCATCCTATACTTTAGCTAAGCCTACAGCACCCATCCTATCTCTAGCTAAGCACTACAGCACCCATCCTATACTTTAGCTAAGCACTACAGCACCCATCCTATAGCTCTAGCTACACTACAGCACCCATCCTATACTCTAGCTAAGCACTACAGCACCCATCCTATACTCTAGCTAAGCACTACAGCACCCATCCTATACTCTAGCTAAGCACTACAACACCCATCCTATACTCTAGCTAAGCACTACAGCACCCATCCTATACTCTAGCTAAGCACTACAGCACCCATCCTATACTCTAGCTAAGCACTACAGCACTCATCCTATACTCTAGCTAAGCACTACATCAACACTCCTATACTCTAGCTAAGCACCAACACCCATCCTATACTCTAGCTAAGCACTACAACACCCATCCTATAGTCTAGCAAATAACTCCAACACCCATCATATACTCAAGCTAAGCACTCCAACACCCATCCTATATTCTAGCTAAGCACCAACACCAATATCATACTCTAGCTAAGCACCAACACCCATCCTATACAATAGCTAAGCACCAACATACTTCTTATACTCTAGCAATGCACTAACACCCATCCTATTCTCTAGCTAATCATCAACACACATCCTGTACTTTAGCTAAGCACTTCAACACCCATCCTATACTCTAGCTAAGCACTAAGACGCCCATCCTATACTCTAGCTAAGCACTACAACACACGTCCTATACTCTAGCTAAGCATTCCAACACCCATACTCTACTCTAGCTAAGCACTAACATCCATCCTATACTCTAGCTAAGCACCAACACACATCCTATTCTCTAGGTAAGAACCAACACACATCCTATACTATAGTTAAGCACTCCAACTCCCATCCTATTTTCTAGCTAAGCACTCCAACACCAATCCTTTACTCTAGCTAAGTACCCACACCTATCCTATATTCTAGCTAAGCACTGCAACACTCATCCTATACCCTAGCTAAGCACTACAACACCCATCCTATACTCTAGGAAAGTACCAACACCTATAAAATAGTCTTGCTTAGCACTACAACACTTACCATATACTTTAGCTAAGCATAAACACCCATCCTATACCCTAGGAAACCACTGCAACACACGTCTTATATTCTAGATAAGCACCAACTCCCTTCCTATACTCTAGCAAAGCATCAACACCCATCCTATACTCTAGCTTAGCACGAACACCCATTCTATACTCTAGGTAAGCACTACAACTCACGTCCTATACTCTAGCTGAGCACTAACACCTGTCCTATACTCTAGCTAAGCACTTCAACACGAATCCTATAATCTAGCTAAGCACCAACACCCATTGTTTACTCTAGCTAAGCACTACAACACCCATCCTATACTCTAGCTAAGCACCAACACCCATCCTATGCTCTAGCTAAGCAAAAACACCCATCGTTTACTCTAGCTAAGCACTTCAACACCCATCCTATACTCTATCTAAGCACTACAACACCACTCTTATATTCTAGCTAAGCACTACAACAACAATCCTATACTCTACCTAAGCACCAACAGCCATCCTATACCAAAGCTAAGCACCAACACCCATCCTGTACTCTAGCTAAGCACCAACACCTATCCTATACTCTAGCTAAATACCAACACCAATCCTATACTCTAGCTAAGTACCAATATTCATCCTATACTCTAGCTAGGAACTACAATACCCATTCTATACTCTAGCTATGTACCAACACCCATCCTATTAGCTAGCTAAGTACCAACATCCATCCTATACTCTAGCTAAGCTCCAACACCCATCCTACACTCTAGCTAAGCACCAACACCCATCCTATATTTTAGCTAAGCACCAACTCCCATCCTATACTCTAGCTAAGCACTAGCACCCATTCTATACTCTAGAGAAGCACCAACACCCATCCTATTCGCTACCTAAGCACTCCAAAACCCATCCTATACTCTAGCTGAGCTCTTCAACACCCATCCTATACTCTAGTTACGCACTCCACCACCATTCCTATACTCTAGCTAAACACCAACGTCCAGTCTATATTCTAGCTAAGCACCAACACCCATACTGTACTCTAGCTAAGCACCAACACCTATCCTATACTCTAGCTAAGTACCAACACCGATCCTATAATCTAGCTAAGAACTGCAATACCCCTACTATACTCTAGATAAGCACCAACACCCATCCTATTCGCTGGCTAAGTCCCAACATCCATCCTATACTCAAGCTAAATACCAACAACCATTATATACTCTAGCTAAGCACCAACACCTATCCTATACTCCAGGAAAGTACCAACACCCATCTTATACTCTAGCTAAGCACTCCAACACCCATCCTATACTCTAGCTAAGCACAAACACCCTATTCTCTAACTAAGCACCAACACCCATCCTATACACTAGTGAAGCACCAACACCCATCCTATAATCTAGCTAAGCACTACAACACACATCCTATACTCTAGCTATGCACTCCAAAACACATCCAATAATATAGCTATGAACAACACCCAAAATTTACTCTAGCTAAGCACCAACACCCTTCGTTTACTCTAGCTAAGCACCAACACCCATCCTATACTCTAGCTAAGCACTACAACACCAGTCCTATAGTCTAGATAAGCACTACAACAACAATCCTATACTCTAGCTAAGTACCAACACCCATCCTATACTCTAGCTAAGCACTACAACACCAGTCCTATAGTCTAGATAAGCACTACAACAACAATCCTATACTCTAGCTAAGTACCAACACCCATCCTATACTCTAGCTAAGCACTACAACACCAGTCCTATAGTCTAGATAAGCGCTACACCAACAATCCTATACTCTAGCTAAACACTACAAAACCCATCCTATTCTCTAACTAAGCACTGCAACACACATCCTATCCTCTAGCAAAGCACCAACACCCATCCTATTTCCTAGCTAAGTAACAACACCCATCCTATGCTCTAGCTAAGCACTCCAGTACCCTTCCTGTACTCTAGGTAAGCACTCCACCACCATTCCTATACTCTAGCTAAGCACCAACGCTCATCCTATTCTCAAGATAAACACCAACACCCATCCTATAATCTAGCTAAGCACAAACACCCATCCTATTCGCTAGCTAAGTACCACCATCCATCCTATACTCTAGCTAAGCACTCCAACACCCATTCTGTACTGTAGCTAAGCACCAACACCCATCCTATATTCTAGTGAAGCACCAACACCCATCCTATAATCTAGCTAAGCACTATAACACCCATCCTATACTGTACCTATGCACTCCAAAACACATCTAATACTATAGCTATGGAACAACACCCATCCTTTACTCTAGCTATGCAAAAACATCCATCGTTTACTCTAGCAAAGCACAAACACCCATCCTATATTCTAGTTAACCATCACCAACCATCCTATACTCTACCTAAGCACTACATTACCCATCCTATACTCTAGCTAAGCACTACACCAACAATCCTATATTCCAGCTAAGCACCAACACCCATCCTATACTCTAGCAATGCACTCCAACACCCATCCTATACTCTAGCTAAGCACTCCAACACCCATTCTATATTCTAGCTGAGCACCAACACCAATACCATACTCTAGCTAAGCAGCAACACCCATCCTATATTCTACCTAAGCACCAACACACTTCTTATAATCTAGCTATGCACTACCACCCATCCTATTCTCTAGCTAATCATCAACACACATCTTGTACTTTAGCTAAGCACTTCAACACCCATCCTATACTCTAGCTAAGCATCACCTTCTATCCTATTATCTAGCTAAGCTCTACAACACCCATCCTATACTCTAGCTAAGCACTAAAACGCTCATCCTATTCTCTAGCTAAGCACGATAACACAAATCCTATAATTTACCAACTCGTCGATTCTCTGAACCATTCATTCACATCCTGTCAGACACAGCAACATCTTGGTATCTTAATACAGGGATTTATTCACTTGCCTATTCCTTGGGCACGACCTACTTCCACATTGGGCAAATGTGACACCTCCTACAACTGCTGCACCTCTCCTGTCTACAGTATATAAGCTCCCTCTTCGCGCATATGCTATATATTCAAGATTGAGGGACTGACAACATCGACTCACACTCCTCCTGTACTTCACGATTCTCCTTTGTATGGACTGATGAAGCCACTGTGTGGCGAAACGTTTCCTCAATAAAGATACCCAAGTGTTGCATATGTGTCTAATTTACCAACTCGTCGGTTCTCTGAACCATTCATCTACAAATCCTATACTCTAGCTAACCACCAACACCTATCCTATACTCTAGCTAAGCACTACAACACACGTCCTATACTCTTGCTAAGCATTCCAACACCCATACTGTACTCTAGCTAAGCACCAACACACATCCTATTATCTAGGTATGAACCAACAGACATCCTATACTATAGCTAAGCACTCCAACTCCCATCCTATTCTCTAGCTAAGCACTCCAACACCCATCCTATACTCTAGCTTAGCACCAACACACGTCCTATACATTCAGGGTACCAACACCCATGCTATAGTCGTTCTAAGCACCAACACCCATCCTTTACTCTAGCTAAGTACCCACACCTATCCTATATTCTAGCTAAGCACTGCAACACTCATCCTATACTATAGCTAAACACTACAACACCCATCCTATATTCTAGTTAAGCACTACAACACCCATCCTATACTCTAGCTAAGTACGAACACCTATAAAATAGTCTTGCTTAGCACTACAACACTTATCCTATACTTTAGCTAAGCATCAACACCCATTCTATTCTCTAGGTAAGCACTACAACACCCATCCTATACTCTAGCTAAGCACCAACACCCATCCTATACTCTAGCTAAGCACCAACACCCATCGTTTACTCTAGCTAAGCACTTCAACACCCATCCTATACTCTAGATAAGCATCAACACCCATCCTATACTCAAGCTAAGCACTAACACCCATCCTGTACTCTAGCTAAGCACCAACACCTATCCTATACTCTAGCTAAGAACCAACACCTATCCTATACTCTAGCTAAGAACTGCAATACCCATACTATACTCTAGATAAGCACCAACACCCATCCTATTCGCTAGCTAAGTCCCAACATCCATCCTATACCCTAGCTAAGTACCAACAACCATCCTATACTCTAGCTAAGCACTCATATACCCATTCTATACTCTAGCTAAGCACCAACACCCATCCTATTCGCTAGCTATGTACCAACACTCATCCTATATTCTAGCTAAGCACCAACACCCTTATTATACTCTAGCTAAGCGCAAACACTCACCCTATTCTCTAGCTAAGCACCAACACCCATC
>WNWK01027533.1:5000-26214 GCA_009830355.1 Cherax destructor | reverse complement strand
TCCTTTTTTAATAATCGAATTTTTCCAAATTTTTATACCCAAACGGAATTTTTCCCTGTTTTAATTCCGCCTTAAGTTAGAATATATGATCCAAGTCTATCAAGTATTAATACATAATAAAAACAATACAGTTACTGGGACAATACACAAATAAGTCGCACATAGGAAACAAATTATGATTATGTCCGACTTAGAACAGTAATTTGTCAGACAAAAAAGCGAGAGAAATGGAAGGCAGAATATATAAAAGAGGCGGCGGGACGCAAGTGGCAGAACAGGTGACAGTATTTGGCAGCAGTAGCAGTAGTAGTAGTAATATTATTGTTGTAGTTGTAAAATTCGAAAGGGTTAAAAAAAAACAAGGCAGTAGTAAAAAAAGGGGGCAGAGAGTATGTGTTAGCGAAGAAATAATAAAAGAAATAATAGACGTGCTGTTGGAGGTGAGGAGGTAACATTTATGAAGGGATTAAAGGGAAAACAGGAAAAAAAATGTAGGGAAACAGCGAGCTCCTGAACATTGGGGTCAGGAATAAAAAAACACCTGCAACCGTGATCGTAAAACCATGTGTCTAAAAAAGGGATGATGGGACACTTCAGAAATTCAGTGAGTTTAGTTTAGTCATAAAGGAAGAAGAGTTTTAAGACACCAAGTGTATAGAGGCTGCCCTAATTGCTGTCACTAACGTTATCCATCAAAATCCGGGTTTTGCATATCAGCTATAACGTGATGTTTAAAGATGTTTCCCAACCTAACCCATCTCTAAATTGTTTTACTACAATTACCCCCCGGGCTTCCACGCCCTGCCACTGTATATACTGCGTCTTATTTTCTTTTTAATAACACTGATGAAGCCCCTTGGGGAAATGTTACCCCAAAAATTCCGAAAACAACATAAAAAATTTCATTCACACACACACACACACACACACACAAACAAAAACACACACACACACACACACACACACACACACACACACAAAAAAACACACACACACACACACACACACACACACACACACACACACACCTAGATGGGGGCAAAAAAGAAAAAAGGGAGGCCCGGGGGGAGAAAATAAGAAGGCAAGAGAGGAGAGAGGAGACAGCGAGATACGGGGGACACCAAGCCCAAGCGGGGAAAAAACACACACTGGAAGTACCCAGCGGGCCTCAAATCAAAAAAAACACGACAACCATAATCTCTAACACCACACACACTCTAGTCACCCTGTCCCCCAAGAAACCCCAAAAACCCCCCCATCCGCTACCCCACCCCCCCCCCACAAACTTCACCCCACCAACCCATACCCCAACCATACCCCCCCCCCCAGTCCCCCTAGGGGAAACCCCCGCCCACACCCCCAACCCCCCAAGTTTCTCCCGGGGGCCCCAGTTTTGGGGAAAAAATTTTTAATTTTTGGGGACACAAACGGGGGATGGAATTATGAATAAGTATGAAGAGTGGAATGAAAGAAAGGTGAGGTCCCCAGACATCATGTTAAAAAAACCCAAACTAAATGAGACAGTAACAGATGCAATCTTCCCACGGGATATCAGATCCGGGGGAAAAAGATAGAAAAAGGGGGGGGGGAATGCACTGTTTAAAAAGGGGAAACCCGTTGGAGATTGAGAAAATGGAAGGAATGGAGGTGTGTAGAAAAGGGACTTCATAGTAGGTACCATCCAGTCTGGGGAGCACAAGATAGTCATTGCAGTGATGTATAACCCACCACAGAACTGCAGGAGGCTAGGTGAAGAATACATGAGAACAACAGAGCGATGGTGTACACCTGGGGGGGGGAAAAAAAGCGCACATTAGCAGAGCGGCTACGGGGTCAGGGGGTTTTTTAAACCCCACGGGGAGATCGAGGGGAGAACCAAAAACCCCGGGGGGGCCCAAAATTTTGGGGGCCAAGATGATGGACGTGGTGGGGGAAAAAACCTGATGCACCAACATGTCAGGGACAACCAGGTGAGAGGAGAAGATAAAACCCCCAAGACTGGACCTTTTTATTCACCCCCGAACAGCTCAGATATTGAAGACATAACCCCCAGGGGCCCCCTGGGGCCCGTGACCATAGGTGCTGAAATTTTTAGACATTTTTAGAATAAAAGGTGGAGGGGGAAAAAAGGACCGATAGAGAAAAAACCCGATTTTTAAAAAGGAAACTCCCGGGGGATGGGGAAATTTTCCCAAGGGGGGTACGGGGGAAAAGGGAAAAGGAAAGGGCAGACAAAAAGAAAAAAGGAAAAAAACGTAAAAGGGGGGTGGGGGGAGAGGAAGGTTTATCCCCCCAAAAGGGGGGAAAAAAGTTAAAGGAAAAACAGGGGGGGGTTTTCCCCCAAAGGGAGGTTTAAGTGCTAGAGGGATCACACAACTGGGGAGGAGGTGAAAATTATTCAGTGACCTGGGTACCTCCAAGGCGATTGGGGGGGCAATATCTTCCCGGGCTTCGGGGAAAAGGGGGGAGGTTTAATTTAAAATTAAAAATCCTTGAAACTGGGGGTACCTGAGGTATGGAAGAAAACCCCAAAAAAGTCCCCCCCCCTTTAAAAAAAGGGGGCAAAAAAAGGAATTTAAAAGACAGTTTTTACTTACAGTATAGTGGCAAACCCGGGGAAAATCATCAGGAAAAAAAATTGGGCACCTCGAGCTGAACAGGATAAAAAAACCCCCCAAACATGGGGTTCCAGGGGGAAACCTTTTAACAAACCTCCAGAGTTCTATGATAAAGTAACAGAGGTAAGGAAGAGAGAGAAGGGTGGGGGTTTTTGCATTTTCCTGGGCTGAAGGAAGGGCCCCTTTTTACAGTTCCTCACATGAGTTAAAGAAGTTGGAAAAAAAACGGTTTTAAAAAGGGAAGGGGGGTGGGGAAAGGGGTCAGGAATACCTCACAGGAGGCAACAACGGGTCATTTTTTGATGAGGGATCACAGTGGGCGCCCGGGGGGGGCGGTGTACTGCAGGGGGGCAGTCTTAGGACCAGTGTTATTCTTTATATGTAAATGACATGACAGACGGGATAAACCCCGAAGTAACTTGTTCGAGATGGAAAAAGAGGAGAATCACATCGGAAGAGTACCAAACAGGGGGGCAAAAATGGACAAGCTTGACATCTGGTTAAAAATGGCTTCTCGAATTCAATCCCACCATATGTAAAGTCATGGGAAAATCGGAGAAGGGCAAAGAAGACCACGACAGAGTATAGGGGTACCGGGGGGAAAAGGGACAAAAACCCCGGGGAAAAGGGGGAAAAACCTTTTTAAAAATATAACCCCCAAAAAAGTCCCGGGAGGCACACATCAACCAGATAACTGCGGCAGCATATGGGCGACTGGCAAACCTAAAAAATTTTTGTTCCGTTACCTTTTAAAAAGGAATCTTCAAGACACTTTCACCCCTCAGGCCCATACTAGAATATGAGCACCAGTTTGGAACCCCACCTGGTTTAAAACAAAGTAGAGAAAGGGAGGTTTGGGCAAGGTTAGTTCCACAACTCAGGGCGGGCCTATGAAAAAAGGGGTTTAGGGAAATAGGACTAACAACACTGGGGGGAAAGAAGGGCGAGGAGACATGAAAACGACATAAAAAAAACGGGGGGAAGAAAAAGGTAAAAGACAGGATGTTCTAGAGAGGGAACACAAAAAAAAGGGGGGACACAACAAAAAAGCTGAAGACTCAGAAGAGTAAAAAGGATGTTGGGCCCCCTTTTTTTAGCCACAGAGAACGGGAAGGGGAAAATAGTCAAAGGGGATATGTGGAGGCAGGAACCATACATAGTTTTAAGACAAGGTATGAAAAACCCTCATGGGAGGGAAAAGAGAGACCCAGGGGGACAGTGAAGAGGGGGGCCAGGAGCTGAGTCTGCCCCTGCAACCACAATTAGGTGATTTAAATTAGGGAGTACACACACACAAAAAATATATATATATATATATATATATATATATATATATATAAAAAAAAACTGATTGGGGCCAAACTGGTCAATTACAAGAACTCATCTAAAATTAAGCCCTTTTTCAAAAAATTTTCTCTTTATACGTTTAAAGTTTTTTTTTTTAATTTTTTTTAAAATTTAAGAATTTATAATTTTGTACCAAGAGAAATTTTTAAAAACCTTAACCTTATTAAAAAAAGGGCCCCAATTTTAATTTACCCTAACCCAACTAAATATATTTTAGTTACGTTAACATTAATTTAATAATAAAAAAAAAAAAAAAAAAATTTTTTTTTTCTTTTAAGAATGAACATAACGATGTGCGGTTGTGTGTGTATTGTTCCAGTCACGGTATTGTGCCTTTTTTTTTTTTCAAAACCCAAGTTTTACCTAATGGGCCCGACATATATATATATATTTTTAAAAAAAAAGATAAACAGTAATCAGGGTTTTTTAAAAATATAAGACAACCACTAAGAAAAAATAGAAATTTTCCCAAGCGTTTTTTGACTACCACATTATCAAGGAATTTAAAGGAAACATTTAAAAGAGATTTTAAAGGGAAAACTCCCTATCATTATTAACAAAAACCACCCCTTTTTAAAACGACGACTTTTTAAAAAAGGGAAAAAAAGGCCCCGAAATTTTCCCAAAATTAAATTTTTCCCCAAAATTTTTTAAAATTATAAAGAACAATTTTTTTTAAAACCCAAAGAAATATTATTTTTAAAAAATGAAACATACATTAATTCTTAAACCGGGGCTTTTGAAAACCTCTCAGCTTTTTTTAAAAAAATTTGGGGGTTTTTGGTTCTTCACATGAATAAATAAATTAGTTTTCCGGGCCCCAATGCTATATTTATGTTTTTTTCCCTTTGTTAAAATTTTTAAATTTAAACCCCGTAAATTTTAAAATTTTTGGGGGGAATTTTTTTTTAAAAGTCTTTTTTCTGTATCAAGATTTTTAAATACAACTTTTTTTTTTAAAATTTTAAAAAAAGGGTTTTGATAAAAAAAATTTCCCCCCCAAAAGCTGAAAGGGTTTTAAATTCCATGTAAAATATGCGATAAATTTATTATGGGCAAACTTAAAAGTCTGAACTAAGATTAAAACAACATAAATATAGCATTAGAACTACAAGATTCTAATGCTCTATTTATTCATGTGAGAGATTTTAACCATCCAATTGATTTTCAAATGCTGAGAAGGTTGTATCAAGCAAGTCCATGGTTGGTGAGGAATATAATAGAATCATGTTTCATTAAAAGCAGTTTTGAAAATAATATGAATATTTTCTTGGTTTATATAAATTGGATTCTTTTTTATAATTAATAAAATTTGGGAAGAATTCTAATGATAAATTGGACTAATCTTAATTCTTGGGAAGAGTTTCAGGTCCTTTCTTTTTTTCCTCTTCACAGAGTCGCGATGTTACGCCATGTGAGGTAGTCTTTGTTAATGTGATATGACTGTGAGGTGTAGTCTTGCCCTTATATAAGTCCTCTTGTCATGTTTCCTCTATTTTTCATAGTGGTTGTCTTTGCATATATATATATATATATATATATATATATATATATATATATATATATATATATATATATATATATATATATATATATATATATATATATATATATATATATATATATATATATATATATATATATATATATATATATATATATATATATATATATATATATATCATTTATATACTAGGTTCAATTGCTAAACTCTTAGAACAACAACGTCTTCTAATGTTTGGGTGTTACCAACCGTAGCGTAGCTCTTACTGCTGAGAAAGCCCCCTTTGAGATACTCACGCCGTTTGTTAAGCAACGTATCTTGCGAGCAACCTTTTCGAAGATGGTGAGACATCAACACGAAGAAAAGAACAGACTTTTGGGAAGATGATATGAGAGTGGCACTTGCCAAGGTGAGAGTGGCACTTGCCAAGGTGAGAGGGCACTTTGCCAAGGTGAAGCCGAGCATTTCGAACTTGTCTCTGAAAGGCAACAGCAAAAGTCACACTGATTTGCAGTTTTGATTGAAATCTTATTTTGAAGAAATCATATTTCATTTTTTTCCATTGAAGAGTTCGGTGAATGCACGGAAAAAACTTTGGGTTCAGAATCTAACAAGGTTAAGTAGGTAGTCAAGGACCTGTCAAACACACCCAATTTTTTATTTCCAAGATTTTAAATGTCAAATTTTTTAAATTCTTCCCAATTTGTTTTTATTTATTCCTTGATAATGCGAGAAATCACAAAAGTGCTTGATTGTATAATCATAAAGCAATTGTCATATTAATTTCAATTTTTTTATGAAACTTGATTCTATTATATTTCCCCAACCAGGGATCTGTTTTATATAACTTTTCAGCCTTTTGAAAATCAGTTGAATGGTTAAAATCTCTCATATGAGTAAACAAAGCATTAGATCTTGTCCACTTCTAATGCTATATTTATGTTGTTGTAATTTAGCTCAAGGCTTTTCTCAGTTTGACAGTAATAAACTGGATTTTTAAAAAAATCCTTCCTTAGGGCTATGTTTGATATGTTGATGATTTATGTCTAATGCCTAAAATATAGATATATGGTGTCAATACACAGTTGGGGTGAGAGGTCTTCGGCCTTCTTACATCGACCACCTTACACATCCATTCTAATGCTCTGTCATTATGTTAATTAATGGAGGTTTAATATGCTTTGTATTGCTGGTCTTGTATCTTTGGACCTTCTGTGGAACTTATGTTTTTTGCCTTAGGTGTGGAGTTATTTATATTTTATTTTATAGTCCTGACATACTGGTATTTGTCGTGTGCCAGTCAGTACCCAAGGAGTGTTTGCTCCTGACATACTTAGCCTCGGTCGTGTGTCAGTCCCTGAGCAGGAGTGTTTGCTCCTGACATACTAGCCTCGGTCGTGTGTCAGTCCCTGAGAGAATGTTTGCTCCTGACATACTAGCCTCGGTCGTGTCAGTTCCTGGCAGGAGTGTTTGCTCCTGACATACTAGCCTCGGTCGTGTGTCAGTCCCTGAGCAGGAATGTTTGCTCCGACATACTAGCCTCGGTCGTGTGTCAGTTCCTGAGCAGGAGTGTTTGCTCCTGACATACTAGCCTCGGTCGTGTCAGTCCCTGAGCAGGAATGTTTGCTCCTGACATACTAGCCTCGGTCGTGTGTCAGTTCCTGAGCAGATGTTTGCTCCTGACATACTAGCCTCGGTCATGTGTCAGTCCCTGAGCAGGAGTGTTTGCTCCTGACATACTACCCTCGGTCGTGTGTCAGTCCCTGAGCAGGAGTGTTTGCTCCTGACATACTAGCATCGGTCGTGTGTCATTTCCCCTGAGCAGGAGTGTTTGCTCCTGACATACTACCCTCGGTCGTGTGTCAGTTCCTGAGCAGGAGTGTTTGCTCCTGACATACTAGCCTCGGTCGTGTGTCAGTCCCTGAGCAGGAGTGTTTGCTCCTGACATACTAGCCTCGGTCGTGGTCATTTCCCTGAGCAGGAGTGTTTGCTCCTGACATACTAGCCTCGGTCATGTGTAGTCCCTGAGCAGGAGTGTTTGCTCCTGACATACTACCCTCGGTCGTTTTCAGCCCCCTGAGCAGGAGTGTTTGCTCCTGACATACTAGCATCGGTCGTGTGTCAGTTCCTGAGCAGGAGTGTTTGCTCCTGACATACTACCCTCGGTCGTGTGTCAGTCCCTGAGCAGGAGTGTTTGCCCCCTGACATACTAGCATCGGTCGTGTGTCAGTTCCTGAGCAGGAGTGTTTGCTCCTGACATACAGCCTCGGTCGTGTGCAGTTCCTGAGCAGGAGTGTTTGCTCCACATACTAGCCTCGGTCGTGTGTCAGTCCCTGAGCAGGAGTGTTTGCTCCTGACATACTAGCATCGGTGGTGTCAGTTCCTGAGCAGGAGGTTTGCTCCTGACATACTAGCCTTTCGGTCGTGTCGTCAGTCTCTAAAGAAGAGTTACGGTAGAAGGGTTTTCTTCTTGGACTCGGCTCTTGGTACTCACACATGTGTTACTCTGCACTGAACATAAGAAGAAAGAAGGAACACTGCAGCAGGCCTACTGACCCATGCGAGGCAGCGCATGACCATGACCAGACCAGACTTTCCAGGTAGTCAGGTCACTTCCACTTAAGTAAGGACCACGGCATAAGACCTAATAGGACAAGCTAGTCACGTCCAACTCACACGCACCCACTCATGGATTTATGTAATCTATTTTTAAAACTACACAACGTCTTAGCATCTATGACAGTACTCGGGAGTTTGTTCCACTCATCCACAACTCTATTACAAACCAGTGCTTTCCCCATACCTTCCTGAATCTGAACTTTTCCAACTTGAAACCATTGCTATGAGTCCAGTCTTGGCTGGATATTTTCAGCACGCATTTTTCATCCCCTTTATTTATTCCTGTTTTTCATTTATACACCACAATCATATCCCCTAATTATACGCCTTTCTAGAGAGTGCAGATTCAGGGCCCTTAATCTATCATCATAGGGAAGATTTCTGATACATGGGATCAACTTGGTCATCCTCCTATGTACGTTTTCCAATGCATTTATATCCATTATGTAATACGGTGATTAGAACTCTGCAGGATAAAGAGAGTTGAAGAACAACCTGAGGACTTCTATTATTTATACTTCTTGATATGAAGCCAAGGATTCTGTTAGCTTTATTGCGAACACTTATGCACTGTTGTCTTGGTTTCAGATTACTGCTAATCAGAACTCCTAAATCCTTTTCGCAATCAGTAATATTAAGATCTACATTATTCAGCTTATATGTGGCATGGTTATTGTCCTGTCCAACATTTAGAACTTTGCATTTGTCTATATTAAACTGCATCTGCCACTTCTCCGACCACTGCATCAGTCTATTCAAATCATCCTGAGTGCTCTAATGTCCTCATTAGAATGAACTGGACGGCCTATTTTTGTGTCATCAGCAAATTTAGGTTATGTCGCTATTTATTCATCTCATCTATGTCGTTTTTGTAAATTATGAACAACAAGGGGCCCACCACTGACCCCTCGCGAAACACCGCTTGTGAAGTGTCCCCATTCTGAGTTCTCCAATTTATGCAAACTCTCTGCTGCCTATTTGTCAACCATGCCTCTACTCTGGAAAAATTTTCTCCTCCTATTCTCTGTTCCTTAAGTTTCCTTAATAGCCTCTGATGTGGAACTCTATCGAAAGCCTTACTGAAGTCCATATACACATATCATATTCAATACCATGACCTACCTCCTCAAACACCTTAGTGAAAAAAGTTAGTAAATTCGTAAGACAGGAACGCCCCTTTGTAAAACCGTGTTGAGATTCATTAATCAATTTATGCCCTTTAAGATGGCTACGAATTGCCTCGGCAATTATTGATCCCATAAATTTTCCCACTATGGAGGTAAGGCTTATTGGTCTATAGTTCGAAGCTAAGGACCTGTCACCTGCCTTGTAAATAGGCATTACATTTGCCATTTTCCACTTATCAGGCACAATGCTACTTTGTAGTGATATGTTGAAAAGATTAGCCAAAGGTTTGCTAAGTTCCGCTTTACATTCCTTTAAAACACTTGCAAACAATATATCAGGGCCTGGGGATTTGTTAGGTTTTAATTCTTATTTGTGAGGACCATGTCACAAGTTACGCCAATCGTGCATGGTTTATTATCGTCCTGTTCTGCATAATTTATTTCTGGAATTTCGCTAGTATTTTCCCCTGATACTGTCAGTGATCTGACCTGAGTTACTCTTGAGTTTGCCTATCTTGTCCCCAACCTTACTTCTGTATACCTGAAAGAACCCTTTTGGGCAAGTCTTCGAATCCCTTGCGACCTTAGCCTCTTAATTCCTTTTGCTTTTCTTTTTCTTTTTTTATTTCTCTCTTAATTTAATATATTGATTTCTTAACTCCCCATCCCTCTTTTGATACGCCTAAATATGCATATTTTTTGACCAACGAGATGTTTTAATCTATTATTCATCCATTTAGGATCATTTTTGTTAGATCTAATTTTCCTACTCGGAAGAAAAGTTGTCTAGGCACCCTAGAACTACGCTCTGAAAAACGTTATATTGGCAACCAGCACTATCTATCTGACCCATAGTCAAGTCATCCCAATTTAGCCCACCCAGGTAATTTCTCAGCCCCATGAAATCAGCCAAGCGAAAGTCTGGGACAGCGACTTGATTGCAGTTATCTGGGTAATTCCATAATATATTATTACTAAGTGATTTGTGATCGCTTTTCCCAAGCTCATCATTAACCTCAAAATTATTAATCAGTGATTATTTGTTGGCAAGAATCAAGTCAAGCAGATTTGTTTCCTCTAGTTGGTTCTGTCAAAAACTGATTTAAAAACAATCCTGAACCGTATCAAGAAAGTCACTAGACTCAAGATTTACTGTCACATTATTCCAATCAATTTGTCTAAAGTTAAAATCTCCCATTAATACAACATTTTCTATCTAGACGCCTTATGAATTTCGCCCCATAGAAGCTTACTGCACTCTCTATCAAGGTTTGGGTGCCTATAAATCACACCCCAAAAATTTAAATTTTCACACCCCTCGAGAAACTGTAGCCAAACAGATTCTGTGCCCTATGTTTCTAATCTTATATCGTGTCTAACACAACAATTTAAATTATCTCTGACAAACATCGCCACTCCACCACCCTTCCTGTTGACCCTATCAGTGTGGAATAGTTTATAACCCTGTATGTTGCATTCAGAAGGCATTTCTCTATCTTTCAGGTTGGATCAGGTCTCTGTTATAGCAATAATATCTATATTACCTGCAGTTGTAAGTAATCTTAGCTCATCTGTCTTATTTTTAGACTCCTACTATTTGTATAGTAAACCACTTGTGTCACTTCAGGTGGACTCCCTTCCCCACTTCCCAAAGTCAGCGGTTTTCTTGCCTTCCCCAGGTTCATGTATCCAGGAATCCATCCGTCTACCGCCAGATGTCTTCCCAACTTACCCAAGGTCTGCCTCAACTGCTAGTATTCTTGCCTTCCCCAGGTTTATGTATCCAGGAATTCATCCGTTCGCTACCGCTTGTCTCCATTTCCCTCTTACCAAGGTCAGCCTCAACAACAACCTTCCCCAAGACTAATGACACGATTGAGACTCTGTGACCGCGGGTTCGAACCCCACCCGTGGTATGGTTTGTTTCAACCTTCCCAAGTTCATGTATCCAGGAATCCATCCATTCGCTCCCAAATGTCTCCCCTTCCACACTTACCTTAGGTCGGCGGTGCCTTTCCCGGATCAGTGTTTCCAGGAGTCCACTTGTGTCACCTCAGGTGGACTCCTTCAGTGCCTACCCGCTGGTTGAGTACGGTGCACTCTGTCTTCTACTTTTCCATCTGTCACCGTGTTGTACACTTATTATTCTATTTGTACATATTGAACATAGTGTACATACCTGTATATAGGGGTGAAGGCAAATATACATTATAGTCTACTGCTGAGTTTGTTTGCTCCAATTCCCATTACAACCAGGTCTCACATGCCATTCATTACCTGTGTTCATAATAATACTCAACATGGATTCACGATGCGCCATTCCTGCATGATAATTTTGTTCACTTTCTTCAGTAAAGCAGTTGATCATGACATGGAATACGATATTGTTTAATTTAATTTTTATAAAATGCAACACGAAAGACTGATTAAAGAAAGTGGCAGCTCATGGTATTGGAGAAAAATTCCTGTAATGGATCGAGTCTTGACCGACCAATAGGAAGCAAAGAGTCTGCAAAAATGGGGTAAAACCTGAGAGGAGATCTATAACAAGTTGCGTTCCACAGCAATCAGTTATAAGCCCAATATTGTCCATAATTTACTTTAATGACCTTAACGAGCGAATAACAAGTTACATGAACAAATTCGCTAAAGACACATAAAAAGGCAAAATAGATTCACAGGAAGATGCCATTGTACTTAAGAAGGATTTAAACATCCTCTATCCATGGTCAGAAAAGTCGCAGATGCAGTTCATTGTAGATAACTGCAAAGTCCTTATAAATTAAATAATACAGAACTCAACTATACAGAATATAAAAAGGGGTTGGGAGTTGTGGTAAGTAGTAACCTGAACGTGTGTAATAAGGCTAACTGATTACATGGATTTAACAAGAAGTATAAGTAATAAGAGTCCAGAAATTATACTACAGCTGTATACATTAATTATGTGGCATCACTTGGATTATGTTGCTCGGTTCTGGTCTCCATATTACAGAATGTTCTCCAGTATATTTATATCCAAACAGAGAAAAATGGCAAAAATAATCCACTGCATAAGAAATGAGGGAGGACATGAATGAATTGTGTAAGTGTAAAAGGGGCATAAATATAGGTGATACAAATAGTTCTAAGAACATCCCTCGAAGAAAGAACTCGAAATAATGGATTAAAATTAGATACGTTTAGGTTTAGAAAGGATGCAGGAAGTGCTGGTATGGAAATTGTGTAGTTGATGAGTGGAACAGTCTGCCAAGTAGGGCCATTATAGCTAAGACCTTGGGTAGCTTCACATATAGGTTGAATAAGTACACGAGTGATAGGGGTTAGATTTGAGTGGGACTTGTGCATGAGTTATTTGAGTTATCTAAATTTATATTTTGGGTAGTTTTCAGAATGGACTTGAGGATTTGGGTTTAAAAAGGACGTGCCTAGTATGGGCCGGTAGACCTGTTGCAGTGTTGCTGCATTCTTATGTTATGTTTTTATGTTCTTAAGCTCAAGTTCAGCGAGCATGAGTTGTGCCTCGTTAAAATATATCAAATATCCAGTTGAATTTCTGTGGAAGACACAAGTGTTGTTTAACTCGTCCCAGTTGTGGTAATTCAACGTTCACTCAGGTGGACACATAGATCTGTATCTGTTTCTCATATCACGCCTGTGGTCAATAACTCGTGAAAGCCCAGTAAGGAGACATATTTTAAGGTCTGATCCAAGAGAATCAGCTAAAAGAAGAGATGGAGAACGGAAGCAAATAAATGATAATTGGGCTCAGAATAGCCGTGAATGGAGGACATATCAAAGAATTACCTGCTTAGAGTTGGACTAGTGGTGGCTAACGTTAGGGTGGTACTGGTTGTGGTAGTGATTGGTGTCTGGTTGTTATGGTGGTGAAGTGGTGAACGTGTGTCGGCAGTGGTTGCTGGTGGTAGTAGTGGATGTGGTTGCTGGTGGTAGTAGTGGAGGTGGTTACTGGTGGTAGTAGTGGAGGTGACTGGTGATGGTAGAGGTGGAGGTGATTGCTGGTGGTAGTAGTGGAGGTGGTTGCTGGTGGTAGTAGTGGAGGTGGTTGCTGGTGGAAGTAGTGGATTTGGTTGCTGGTGGTAGAGGTGGAGGTGGTTGCTGGTGGTAGTAGTGGAGGTGGTTGCTGGTGGTAGTAGTGGAGGTGATTGCTGGTGGAAGTAGTGGATTTGGTTGCTGGTGGTAGAGGTGGAGGTGGTTGCTGGTGGTATTAGTGGAGGTTGTTGCTGGTGGTAGTAGTGGAGGTGGTTGCTGATGGTAGTAGTGGAGGTGGTTGCTAGTGGTAGTGGTGGAGGTGGTTGCTGGTGGTAGTGGTGGAGGTGGTTGCTGGTGGTAGTAGTGGAGGTGGTTGCTGGTGGTAGTGGTGGAGGTGGTTGCTGGTGGTATTAGTGGAGGTGGTTGCTGGTGGTAGTAGTGGAGGTGGTTGCTGGTGGTAGTAGTGGAGGTGGTTTCTGGTGGTAGTAGTGGAGGTGGTTGCTGGTGGTAGAGGTGGAGGTGGAATAAACACATGGTATAATGTGATCCTTTATTTTTGTCAATAAGGATCATTATACGTTATGGTTTATTTTCCATTGTGTGGTATTTTATACATTTATTTCACAGAGGTGGAGGTGGTTACTGGTGGTAGAGGTGGAGGTGGTTGCTGGTGTAAGAGGTGGAGGTGGTTGCTAGTGGTAGTAGAAGAGGTGGGGAGGAGAGAAGGTGGGGAAAGGAGGAAAAATATGATGAGATAGTGGGGAATGGAAAAGGAAGAGGAGCTGAAGTTGGATAGTGGAAAAAAATGGAGCGGAGGAGACTGTGTTAGTGGTGGAGACTGTGTTAGTGATGGAGACTGTTAGTGGTGGAGACTGTGTTAGTGGTGGAGACTGTTAGTGGAGGAGACTGTGTTAGTGGTGGAGACTGTGTTAGTGGAGGAGACTGTGTTAGTGGAGGAGACTGTGTTAGTGGTGGAGACTGTGTTAGTGGTGGAGACTGTGTTAGTTGTGGAGACTGTGTTAGTGGTGGAGACTGTTAGTGGAGGAGACTGTGTTAGGGGTGGAGACTGTGTTAGTGGAGGAGACTGTGTTAGTGGTGGAGACTGTGTTAGTGGTGGAGACTGTGTTAGTGGTGGAGACTGTGTTAGTGGTGGAGACTGTGTTAGTGGTGGAGACTGTTAGTGGAGGAGACTGTGTTAGTGGTGGAGACTGTTAGTGGTGGAGACTGTGTTAGTGGTGGAGACTGTTAGTGGAGGAGACTGTGTTAGTGGAGGAGACTGTGTTAGTGGTGGAGACTGTGTTAGTGGTGGAGACTGTGTTAGTGGTGGAGACTGTGTTAGTGGTGGAGACTGTGTTAGTGGTGGAGACTGTGTTAGTGGTGGAGACTGTGTTAGTGGTGGAGACTGTTTTAGTGGTGGAGACTGTGTTAGTGGTGGAGACTGTGTTAGTGGAGGAGACTGTGTTAGTGGTGGAGACTGTGTTAGTGGTGGAGACTGTGTTAGTGGTGGAGACTGTGTTAGTGGTGGAGACTGTGTTAGTGGTGGAGACTGTGTTAGTGGTGGAGACTGTGTTAGTGGTGGAGACTGTGTTAGTGGTGGAGACTGTTTTAGTGGTGGAGACTGTGTTAGTGGTGGAGACTGTGTTAGTGGTGGAGACTGTTTTAGTGGTGGGACTGTGTTAGTGGTGGAGACTGTTTTAGTGGTGGAGACTGTGTTAGTGGTGGAGACTGTTTTAGTGGTGGAGACTATGTTAGTGGTGGAGACAGCGAAGAGAGAAGGTAGGGAAAAGAGGAGGGTTGGGAAAAGTGGGGAAAGAGAGAGAGGACAGTAAGCAATGTCAGTCACAGAGGATTTGAGGACTTACAAACAAGACAGTCATAGGGGGTCTGGCTACTCCTAGAGTAGACAGTCAGAGCAGGTGAGAAACCTCCCAGAAAAGACCATTATAATGGACCAGGCGACCCCTACAGCATGGCAGCAGCTCAGGGCAGGACGATCAAAAATAATATAAAAAAAATTGTATGCACACCAATAATACAGACTACAGTACTTCTCTTTACAACATTTCTCTAATCCAACAGTTTTCAATTATACCCATTCTTCATTTATTCAGGCTTCCTTCAATACATATATTCATCATTCACTATAAGCTAAGAAGAAAAATATTTTAAGTAATGTGTGTTCTGTATATGCATTGTATAGGCCTAACTCTATTGCTCATTTAAAATATGATAATATAAACATGTTATCAGGCTTTTATATGCATTTGAGAGTAAAGAAAGGCTATTTTCACTTTACAGCGATTGTCGCTTTACATCAGTATGCGGAACCTAACCTGCTATATAAGCGGGGCCTACTTGTATATATAAACACTACTCTCTCTGCTTTTCGCTACTTACAAATTTGCTCATATGCTTCTGCACTAAATTCTTAATAAATAATGAATAGTAGTTACTTTAACAAGTTTATTATCAAGTAGGTTGGACACGTTAGCTGCCAAGATGCTGGCCCCAAGAACAATATTATATATATATATATATATATATATATATATATATATATATATATATATATATATATATATATATATATATATATATATATATATATATATATATGCAAGACAACCACTATGAAAAAATAGAAGAATTCCAAGCGCTTTCGTGACTACTCACATTATCAAGGAAGTATAAAAGGAAACATGACAAGAAGGCTTATAAAGGGGCAGAATACACCTCACAGTCACATCACACTAACAAAGACAACACCTCACAGTAGCGTAACATCTCACGACTCTGTGAAGAGGAACATAAGAAAGGACCTGAAACTCTTCCCAAGAATTAAGATTAGTCCAATTATTCATTAAATTCTTCCCAAATTTTATTAATTATAAATGAATCCAATTTATATAAACCAAAAGAAATATTCATATTATTTTCAAAACTGCTTTTATTGAAACATGATTCTATTATATCCCTCTCAACCATGGACTTGCTTGATACAACCTTCTCAGCATTTTGAAAATCAATTGGATGGTTAAAGTCTCTCACATGAATAAATAGAGCATTAGAATCTTGTCCAGTTCTAATGCTATATTTATGTTGTTTTAATCTTAGTTCAAGACTTTTACCAGTTTGACCATAATAAACTTTATCGCATATTTTACAGGGAATCTTATAGACACATCCGTCAGCATTTTGGGGGGAATTTTTTATCAAAAGTCTTTTTACTGTATCAAGATTTTTAAATACAACTTTGATATTAAAATTCTTAAGAAAGGAAGGCATATCAACCAAGTTTTCATGGTAAGGAGAACCAACATATTTTTGGTTGAATAAGGTTGGTTGTTCCTTTTGGATTGTAAAAGTATTCCTAGCTAATTTAAAAGATTTATCAATTATGTTTCTTGGGTATTTTAAATCATTAGCTATTTCATAAATTTTAGAGATTTCTTCATTTATGAACTCTGGACTACAAATACGTAAAGCTCTCAAAAACATTGAAGAAAAAACCGACACTTTAACTCTATCTTGATATGAAGAGTAATAGTGTACATATGAACAATTATTTGTAGGTTTTCTGTAAATTTTGAATTTAAAATCAATGTTACCCTTAATAATAAACACATCTAGGAAGGGCAATGAGTTATTTACTTCGAATTCAACAGTAAAATTTATAGAATGAGCTAAGCTATTTAATTTAACAAGGAAATGGTTTATGTCTACATTCTTAGGCATAAGGCACAAAATATCATCAACATATCTATACCACTTAGCTCTATTGGGAAGGATAGTGTTAAGCAATCTTGTTTCGAAAAATTCCATATATAAGTTACTAAAAACAGGTGAAAGAGGATTTCCCATTGCCATACCAAACTTCTGAGTGTAAAACTCATCATTAAATACAAATTTTGCATCAACAATACAAAGTTTAATAAGTTTAATGATAGTAGGAACTGGCAATGGTAAATCATAATTAACCAGTTCTTCAGATAAGAAACTTAGTAAATCATCAACTGGAACTTTTGTAAACAAGGAGGTAACATCAAAACTAACCATATTGAAATCATTTAAATCAGTCAAAGTGCTTAATTTATCAACTAAATCTAAATTGTTTTTAACATTAAAATTAGAAATTTTTCCAACAATTGGGCTCAAAATATCAACAAGCCATTTAGAAAGTTTATAAGAAACTGAACCTATAGAGCTAATAATTGGTCTAAGAGGATTACCAGGTTTGTGTGTTTTTTTAACATTAAAATTAGAAATTTTTCCAACAATTGGGCTCAAAATATCATCAAGCCATTTAGAAAGTTTATAAGAAACTGAACCTATAGAGCTAATAATTGGTCTAACAGGATTACCAGGTTTGTGTGTTTTTTGTAATTTAGAAAAATCCTCTGATTTATCCACTGATGAAATTAATATTAGTAAGGGGATGGTATATAGCTCTATGTTAAAACAAAATATTCCCAATTGCCCTCAAAGATTTTTTAAGTCTTATGATTCACTTTTGAATAATAAAAATTTGCGTCTTACTAAAGCAGATAAAATATATGCAATTGTAATTATGAAAGAAATCGACTACCAAGATAAAATGAATAACCTCCTAGATGATTTTGAAACCTATTCTAAACTTAGAAAGAATCCCTTAGAAACTGTTAACAGCAATTTCAATAAAACAATAAAACATCTATTGAAGGGCAAAGATGAATTAATTAAAAAATTTACTTCCACTAATCCATCTTTACCTTATATGTATGGATTAATAAAAACACACAAACCGGGTAATCCTGTTAGACCAATTATTAGCTCTATAGGTTCAGTTTCTTATAATCTTTCTAAATGGCTTGTTGATATTTTGAGCCCAATTGTTGGAAAAATTTCTAATTTTAATGTTAAAAACAATTTAGATTTAGTTGATAAATTAAGCACCTTGACTGATTTAAATGATTTCAATATGGTTAGTTTTGATGTTACCTCCTTGTTTACAAAAGTTCCAGTTGATGATTTACTAAGTTTCTTATCTGAAGAACTGGTTAATTATGATTTACCATTGCCAGTTCCTACTATCATTAAACTTATTAAACTTTGTATTGTTGATGCAAAATTTGTATTTAATGATGAGTTTTACACTCAGAAGTTTGGTATGGCAATGGGAAATCCTCTTTCACCTGTTCTTAGTAACTTATATATGGAATTTTTCGAAACAAGATTGCTTAACACTATCCTTCCCAATAGAGCTAAGTGGTATAGATATGTTGATGATATTTTGTGCCTTATGCCTAAGAATGTAGACATAAACCATTTCCTTGTTAAATTAAATAGCTTAGCTCATTCTATAAATTTTACTGTTGAATTCGAAGTAAATAACTCATTGCCCTTTCTAGATGTGTTTATTATTAAGGGTAACATTGATTTTAAATTCAAAATTTACAGAAAACCTACAAATAATTGTTCATATGTACACTATTACTCTTCACATCAAGATAGAGTTAAAGTGTCGGTTTTTTCTTCAATGTTTTTGAGAGCTTTACGTATTTGTAGTCCAAAGTTCATAGATGAAGAAATCTCTAAAATTTATGAAATAGCTAATGATTTAAAATACCCAAGAAACATAATTGATAAATCTTTTAAATTAGCTAGGAATACTTTTTACAATCCAAAAAGGAACAACCAACCTTTTTCAACAAAAAATATGTTGGTTCTCCCTTACCATGAAAACTTGGTTGATATGCCTTCCTTTCTTAAGAATTTTAATATCAAAGTTGTATTTAAAAAATCTTGATACAGTAAAAAGACTTTTGATAAAAAATTCCCCCCAAAATGCTGACGGATGTGTCTATAAGGTTCCCTGTAAAATATGCGATAAAGTTTATTATGGTCAAACTGGTAAAAGTCTTGAACTAAGATTAAAACAACATAAATATAGCATTAGAACTGGACAAGATTCTAATGCTCTATTTATTCATGTGAGAGACTTTAACCATCCAATTGATTTTCAAAATGCTGAGAAGGTTGTATCAAGCAAGTCCATGGTTGAGATGAATATAATAGAATCATGTTTCATTAAAAGTAGTTTTGAAAATAATATGAATATTTCTTTTGGTTTATATAAATTGGATTCATTTATAATTAATAAAATTTGGGAAGAAATTAATGATAAATTGGACTAATCTTAATTCTTGGGAAGAGTTTCAGGTCCTTTCTTATGTTCCTCTTCACAGAGTCGTGAGATGTTACGCTACTGTGAGGTGTTGTCTATGTTAGTGTGATGTGACTGTGAGGTGTATTCTGTCCCTTTATATGCCTTCTTGTCATGTTTTTTATAGTTCCTTGATAATTGAGTATCACGAAGGCTTGAATTTTCTATTTTTCATAGTGGTTGTCTTGCATAATATATATATATATATATATATATATAATATATATATATATATATATATATATATATATATATATATATATATATATATATATATATATATATATATATATATATATGCAAGACAACCACTATGAAAAATAGAAGAATTCCAAGTGCTTTCGTGACTACTCACATTATCAAGGAACTATAAAAGGAAACATGACAAGAAGGCTTATAAAGGGGCAGAATACACCTCACCAGTATATATATATATATATGTAATTCCTTCAACGAGGTCGAATTCAGTCTTGTGTAAGATGCAAGTCGCACATTTTTTTGCAATATTGCGTAAGCGAGCAGAATGCATGTGATATGTGAACTCTTCCACGAGGAATTACCGATTGGTCACTCTAAGAGTCTAAGGAAGAAGCCTATGTAAACTCCTCTCTTAGTCCCATTGTTATGGCGGGAGTAGAAATGCAACTAATCATTCTTGTAAGAGTCTTAAATGATCTTTGAGTAGTACCACATCGAGAAATAGAAGATCGTTGTCCTCCTTCACAATGAACATAATATTCACAGGTGGCCCAACCTTAGGTCAGGAACTTCATAACAACGTTTCGGTCCTTCTTGGACCACTGTCAAATCAACTGTGACAAACTGAAATATCGTCATAAGGCTCCTCTACTAAGTGAGAGGTTCGATGTGAATTTGTCTAAACTACGGTAGTGTGATTATTCTTTGTGAAATCAATAGTAGGTTCCAGTGTTGATTGTGTTGAGGATATTATGCACTTCAAGACTATTGGTACTATGACTAAAATATCGTCCACGTACCACATCCAAGTTAGGATACATATAAAAATTAGCGAGGACTGTATTAAGGAGTGAGTTAATGTCTAGTCCAAAAAGTTACTGGTATTTACTTCCCTCGAATCTAAAGCAATTATATCATATGCATAACTCAATCAAGTCCATAAATCTAAGGAGAAAGAGACAATTCAGTAACATGGACAATAACCTTGCCTAGACGGTTATGATCAGTGTCAGCTGGTACATTTGTGTATCAGCTGGTACATTTGTGTGTTAGCTGGTACATTTGTGAAAAAACCAGTGACGTTGAAACTCATGAGGTTCTTATCACATTGAGTGACTTCAGGCAGCAAGGTCACCTGACCTCCCGTGTACACGTGTACATGGTCTCATAAGCATACCTGCACTCTCCCACACGATTGTTTAAGTTAAACAATACTGTATAAGTATTACAAGAGAACTAAGAAAATTCTTGATGATATAATTTCACTTTTCTTAAGAAAATAGAATGAGGGTTACAATATTTTGATGAAATTCTTTGAAAAAGATATAAATATGTGAATAAGTGACTAACTTGAGAGACTTGTGGTTAAGACAAAGAAGATATTCTTATAAATTATCTTAATAATCATTTAGTTTAATTAAAATAAATTATTAAATAATAATTTTCTCAGTTTTCACATATACACTTCTCTCACCTCATCAGTACTGACATAAAAACATTCACAATTACAGATGTAAAACAAAAACTCTCAGGGGTGAAAATGAAAACTGTCAACTTGGATGATTTGATCTCTTGACAATAACAATTTTGGTAGTGGCCAGTACCA